>JACXGI010018473.1:0-13218 GCA_016801175.1 Esox masquinongy | reverse complement strand
GAGAGAGGAAAAGAGAGAGGGAGGAGAGAGAGGGAGGGAGGAGAGAGAGGGAGGGAGGAGAGAGAGGGAGGGAGGAGAGGGAGGGAGGAGAGGGAGGGAGGAGAGGGAGGGAGGGAGGGAGGAGAGGGAGGGAGGAGAGAGAGAGAGAGAGGGAGGGAGGGAGAGGGAGAGAGATATTAAGAGAAAGAGGGAGAGAGAGGTAGGGCGTTAGTAAAAAAAAAAAAGGATTGTTGAGGAATGAAATGATCTGGATAGTTGGAGACAGGCTGAAGAAGACTACAGCTTCTCTGTGAGGCCAATGTTTTAGTCAGGCAGGCAGTAAGTGGACAGCCAGATTGCAGTAGGATTGGCTAGGATTGGTGCTGTAGGCCCCTACAGCATGCTAGCTAGGTCTAGGTGAGGGGTTCTGGAGACTGGATCGTTATGTGAGGAATGGGTGTAGGTGAGGGGTTCTGGAGACTGGATCGGTATGTGAGGAATGGGCTGAGACGTTCTACAGCTGGTTTGGTTTGTTAGTTCTTCTGTCTGCTTCTGCATGAGCATTTGACAGTTTGAAGGCTTGCTTACCCGTTTTTAGAAATCATTGATAATTAATGGTTTTAGATAAGGAAAGGAATCTGACATCTCTGTTTATAGAAAACATCATCCTCTGAAAAGAGGAATCAGAGAATGGGTATACGATCAATAGAACGGTCTTATCATTCAAAGCGTGACGAATTGATCTTGGTCCATTTGTCCGACAGTAACTCATCCCTCCCTCTCTCAGTCCATCCCTCCCTCTCTCAGTCCATCCCTCCCTCTCTCTCCATCCTTCATGTCTCCCTCCAAGCAAAACGTTAGTGGCTGGGTGGAGTCCCTTTGAATAAACTTACATAACTGCTTTTTTCTCTCCACCCCTTCATCCCCTCTCTTTCTCTCTCTGTGGCTATCTGTTTTTCTTTCTCTCTTTGTCCCTGTAATCAGATCCTGTTTCTACCATCCACAGTTAAGAGAGTCTGAGCCCCAGTTATAAACTCTAGAATAAGAGAATCCCAGTCTTCCACTGTAGTTATGGCCAGGTAGGCTCCCAAATGGCACTCTATTCCCTAGATAGTATACTACTGATTCAATATTCTCCACAAATGAGGCTTTTCAGGTTTGGATCCCGCCTACATGCTGTGTTATGGTGGTCTTCACTTCTCATATGCCATGGTATTAACCTGCAGATTCATTGGTTGACATTATACATGGTGAACAATACATTCAGATGGCATAACCCACTGTACAAAAAGTATTCAAATACAGTTCTCCAAAATGGATCTTCCGACTGTCCCTGTAGAATAATATTTTTTATCTACAAAATGGTTCTCCATATAACCTCCAGAAAGGGGACAACTGAACACACTCTTGGGTTAATTTTGTTTGTCTGAGAGTGTCTAGAAAAAACTAATTTATTTAACATGTTAGAGCCTATACATTACTGCAGGTATGCATTTCATCACCAGATCATTTTACTGTACTTTTCCTCCTAAACTCAGTCAGATCTGTTCTTCTGAGAATGCAGGAATGGTGAAAAAGAGAGTGAAAGAGAGAGTGAGGTAGAATGAGTGAAAGAGAGCAAGCAGAATTCAGATTCTGTTTCTCTGCTCCATGTTAAACATTTGTTTTCTATTTGACCATCAGGAGTTTTCCAGAGTCTCACTTCTATCATTAGAGAAATGTCTTAATTAGCTCTCTTTTTTTCTCTTTCTCCTCCCTTTCTCTTTCCAAATGTTTCCTTGATTGCAATAAGAAGTCCTGTGGTCAAAGTCTTTAAAGTTGTTGAGAGGAAAGGTTTGGTATGATGACTAACATCTACTGTCTGAAACTACACAGTGAAAATGAACATTCCACTGTACAATTCAGCCAAATCCAGTCTGTCCATTCTGTTAAAAGGTTGTCGTTCTGGCCTAGGGTACCAGTCTGTCCATTCTGTTAAAAGGTTGTCCTTCTGGCCTAGGGTACCAGTCTGTCCATTCTGTTAAAAGGTTGTCCTTCTGGCCTAGGGTACCAGTCTGTCCATTCTGTTAAAAGGTTGTCCTTCTGGCCTAGGGTACCAGTCTGTCCATTCTGTTAAAAGGTTGTCCTTCTGGCCTAGGGTACCAGTCTGTGGAGGGAGAGACACAGGGATAAATCACATATGAATACATATAATGTACACTGAACAAAATGAGAAACGGCACATGAAACTATTTATAACTCTGAGTTAAAGATCATATAAGAAAATCTGCCTTTTGAAATAAATGAAATTGGATGTAATCTATGGATTTCACCCCTGACTTGCCCATGGGTATACACACGTGTATGGAACATTCCTTTTTCTTTTATATTTTATTACTCATGAAACAAGGGACCAACATTTTGCATGTTAAGTTTATATTGTTGTTCACTATAGCTCGATCTGACCAGATCATGTTATTGTATCAGCGACTGACTGATTTTAACCTTCCCCCTCCTCTCTTTCATCTCCCCTCCCACTCTCCTCCCATGACCCCCTCCTCTCTCTCCTCTCCCTCCCTAGCTGTGGTGCACGGTGGCTGGGTCTGACATGATGCCCGGCCAGATCCCTGACCCCTCCCTGACGGCTGGATCCTTGCCGAGCCTCGGTCCGCTGGCGGGCATCTCTGCCACAACACTCACCGATCAGCTCAAACTGGCACAGGATTTCCGGAACCTGGGTGCCATGTTGTCCCCTCTGCACTTCCTGGGACGGCTTGGCAAGAGGCCACTTACTGCTATTAAGGGAGAGGTGAGGAAGATGGGAAGGACAGAAGGAGATGGACAACAAGAGGATGTGGTAGATGTTGACTTTAGGGTTTAGATTCTGTATTCAGCTGTCCTTCTGACTTGTAGCACCACCTACTGGCCACATTAGGTAGTGCACATGTTACCCACCTAATCATTTTCATCTGGATGTCATGAGGCTTCATTTCTGGATCCAAGATGGTAAGGCTCTGGTAAATTGGAATGAACAGTTTCCTGAAATTCACTATCAATAATAACATTGGAAAAACATGCTGCACAGAACAGGACAGTGCATGGAGAACCCACGGTTGGAATTACAAGATGAATACAAGAAATAGAACAGGCTTAGAACCTCTAACCATTCAGTAGACTGATTAAATAAATAGAATAATTTGTAACATCTATGCCAAATTTGTACTTTGGTAGATCAGGTTTGTTTTGACTGTGTCAATGACAGGATCCATGACCTTCCACTGTGTCAGTTCCATTCGACTCTTGGGGGTAGATTCGTATGGACAAATTAAACTGAGAAATGACAGGACATTGTGAAGTTTTTCAAGAGAATTTTACTCCAGGGTTAGCACGATAAGTTTCCCATGAGCTCTTTGACAGGCACTGATGGGCATAGTGTTGTTGCCTGGTATTGTGATGCAATCATTTCCGTGGTGAAGTACAGTACAGTGTTCAGTAAAACTATAATAACTGACGGAGCTCAAAAGGAATGTATTCTTTTGTCATATCAGTTGAGTTGATAAACCCAGAGCATAAATTGATGTGTTCACTTCCTGCTTTCACTCTGGATTCCGATGACATATATTAGCCTTGTTGACACATTACACCATTGTTCACTTGAACTGGGAATGCTGTTCCAATTCATTGTTCTAGTTCTATGTTCCCTTCCCTATGTAACTGTGTCTGCCTCGAGTAGGGTCACCATTAGCTAATCCCAACACCTGTTGTCCTTACAGATGGATGAGGATGAGGAGAGGCGGAAACGTAGGAGGGACAAAAATAAAGTGGCAGCAGCACGATGTCGGAACAAGAAGAAGGAGAGAACAGACTTCCTTCAAAGGGTCAGTGGTTTTTTATTTTATTTCTTAAATGTTGATCTCGTTTATGTTGCCTCTACTTCTGATAGACTTCTGTGAGGATAGAAGAATAGCTAGGATGACTGCTGATAATCAATAATTGAGAAGAATCTATGAAGTGATTTTTAAAGCATATTATGATGTTTTTGTTTAAAATGGTGGCTATTGTAAAACCGAATGTGAAGAATGTGTTTTAGACAATGTAACAGTATTGCCCATCCCATCTGCCCGGACTCTGTAGGAGTCAGAGCGCCTGGAGGTGGTGAATTCGGAACTGAAGGCCCAGATAGAAGAACTGAGGATGGAGAGACAGCAGCTGATGGTGATGCTGAACCTTCACCGTCCCACCTGCATCGTGCGTACTGACAGCGTCAAGACACCCGAGAGCGAGGCCGACCCTCTGCTCGAACACTTGGTAGCTGAAAAACTGTCCGCCTCCAAGTGAAAACACGGACGGAAAGTTAAACCAAAGGGTGGGCAGAAAGGTTACCGCCATGAATGGTGGACATTTTGAACAATTTAAAAACTCAACTGTCTTTCTGTTGTTGAGCACTGAGCTGGAGACTTTTGGAGACTCTTGTCCCTCTCTGAGAACCTGTTAGGGTTCAGCCCTAACGCCTCAGAAGCTGAGGGAAGGAACTGTAGCAGAAGCCATGTTATCTCTGCATCATGAACCCAGTCAGTGCCTCAGTTACCTTACTGCAGCCAACTAGCCTTAAAATACGGGACAGAGGAAGAAACTATGTAACTATGATGTGAGGTCAAGGAGGAAACACTAAGATCAGTCGTTACGGTGCTTTTACTGGCACTGAGACAAACCAAGGCCTTGTTGTTTTGATATCCTGAACATGTATATGATTCGCTGAGGTCAAGGGTCAAGGCACCTGGTGCAGCCAACGTACTGTACACCGTGTTGAAATATACTGGTGGACTCGTATTCTAGGATCTGTCCATTACATGCATTCAATGTATACCAAGTTGGAACATCAATTTTTGTATTTTATATTATAATGCCGATTTGTTTTATTTTTTTTTTATTTTATATATACTCTGCCCTGACGATGGCAGCATCCGGTTGATCCGACTTGTGGTGACGCTGGCGTCAAAAATAAAAGCACATATAATCTTTATGAAATAATGTTTACACTCCTGTTATAAATGGACTTGTTACTGCAAGGTCTTTTTTTATTTTACTTGTTTTGTACCGCTTTATATATGAATGACATATTATGCCCTGTGCTGTTGTAATCACTTGAGGTGATTTTGAGTTTTACATCTCAGTCAGTCTGTCAAGTTCTATTGTTCAAAAATAATATTGCGCTGAGGAAATAAAACAATATTTCTTTACAGCTGAGCAATATCTCCCAATGACTTCATATTTCACAGCTTTTACACATTTCATTCTAACGCTTTTGATCATAGTTATGTCACAAAAATGATAGATGTACATGACATTTGATGATCAATGTATTTGTCATTGGTCAGGTATTTGTGGATGTTGCAGTGAAGCCAGTAAATTCAGGAAGAGAACTGAGATACCAATTCAATTATTGAAAAATGTCCCTTTATTCCTAAGGACTGTTTAAAAAAGTGTTTTAAAAGTCACTTTCAGATTCACTGCCTTCAGATTGAACACATCCCTATAATGATGTTCTCTACCATGGGGGTAATTGTTCTTTTTTGTATGCTTTTTTTAAATTATTATTTGTACAGTTTCATACAGGTAATGTATGAAGACTTTCCTGTATGAAGACCACCACCTGTATGAAGACCATTACCTGTATGAAGACTTACCTATCGCAACAATATTTCCCATATGAAGACCTATAACTGAGTGAATGTCTGTCTGTCTGTCAGCCTGCTTTTCCTGCAGGACCTCGCTCGCTGGTACTCAGCCTTCTAACCACTGACACACGCTCTGCTGCCTGGGCTGAAGTCACAGAGTTAAAATTACTTTGTTAATATTACAGGGTTACTTAACATTACACAGTTTTAACAATACAGTGTTAACATTCATTGCAGACACAGATAAAAGGATTTTATAGGGTTTAATTTAGGCAATAGTGCGCCATTTGGGACAAACCCCACTCTCTCCCTCCACATTGATACAGGTGAGTTACAGATAGAATACATGCTTTATTATGTCTGCATTAACAAAATATAACAATGACACACGTACCTTCAGCCATTTTCTTCAGGACATCCAGACTTTTATTTTACTGTTGTACACAGGTTTGGCTTAAGTCTGTCGTGTCCCTGTCTGGAGCCAGAATATCAGCTAACTGATTAGAACTGATTATGAAAACGGCCCACATACGCTCTTGCTCCCCGTCAATAGACAAATCCTAACATTTCAGTAAATCCAAATTGTAACATGACTTAAACTAGTGATGGGAGGATTAACTGCACCAATTCCAGCTCCTTACTTCTATACCGCTTCCAGTCTTTCTAGTCTATAAACATAAGTCACCTGTCGTCTACTCAGCTACATTACAAAATAATACCGTCCACAGTTGCGATACCGCGATGCCCTGCCTCTAGCTGGACAGCTAGAAAGCTAGCTCTCGTCATGGAAACCGCAATGTCGAACCGTGAATTCGGACAATTACAGAAAAATACATCACAAAAGATGTTAGTCCATACTAGCATAGTGCCTCTTCATATCATCAGAACCTACAATATTTGGATTTTTAGAAATGGGTACTACATTTAGGTTTTCAAATCATTTACACTGACGACCACAATAAGGACACTTCGTGAAAACTGATTTGGCTGTTAGGGTGACCACATTTTCAAACCCCCAAACCGGGACCCTTGTGTAACTACACGTTAACGCACGCGCTTATGAACGCGTGTTGGTCATCATGCGTGCTTGTGGTTGGTGGAGCGGGGGTCTCTTTGAGCTTTGATGAGAATTGTTGCTTTGCTCCGCAGTTCTACGCAGTTGTTTGTTTGGCTACGACTCGCATGTGGAAACATTACAGTATTGTTATTATCATTATTGTGGTGAAAACCGGAACAATTTGGTTGTGAATGTCGGAAACCGGGACATTTTAGTGTTTTATAGATATTTGTCGGGACCCGGGACACCCAGCTTGAAACGGGGACAGTCCCGGGCAAACCGGGACATCTGGTCACCCTATTAACAGTGGTTCTTTTGTAGATTTCCCGCTTTGCTTTTACCTGACATAACACACTATACCTAACGATGTTTGTCAGGGAACTACAACATGTTCAGTTGCAAGAAACGATAGTAATTTGAGTTCGTCATAGAAAAACACATTAACGAAAAACTCTAATACAAAATATATACCAATAAAACCAGCAAATTCTAACAGTAATCTACCGAAAACGAAACGGTTGCAATGTTATTCATCACCGCACGAGGGAAGTGCGGACTACAAGAAAACTCATATGAAACGTCATTTGACGTCATGAATTTAACTTCAAATGCCTTAAAAATCCTCTCGTCTCTCGCCGGGTGCAGTGGCGTGCGCCTGTAATCCAAGTTGCTGGGAGGCTTAGGCTGGCGGATCGTTTGAGCTCAGGAGTTCTGAGCTGCAGCGGACTATGCCGATCGGGTGTCCGCACTAAGTTCGGTATCGATATGGTGCTCCTGGGGGAGCCCGGGACCACCAGGTCGTCTAAGGAGGGGTGCACCGGCCCAGGCCGGAAACGGAGCAGGCCAAAGCCCCCGTGCCGCTCAGTAGTGGGATCGCGCCTGTGAATAGACGCTGTAGTGCAGCCTGAGCAATACAGCGAGACCCAGTCTTTTTGGCAAGTTTTCTTCTGTGTTTATTCATTCTCATTTAAACGCATACAGTATGTTCTCCTTAATATTATGTTCTTCGTCTCTGTACTGGTTCTCGTCGTGAAAAACATTACGAAGATGTGCGCCACGCTACTGCCTGTTTCTGGTCATATCTTGTAACTACAGATGTTTATTTGAACAGTTCCCGTAGAGATCCTGTAGGCGGCACTGTCGTGGCTTATTTCTATTTCTGAATTCATCATTAATATTCTGTAATCATGCAGTGGCTTTTTTTGTATTAAATTAAAAAATACATTTGTTCAATTTATTTTTTAACTTGTAATTTGTACTTTCCTAAAGTAAATGCAAATCAGAATTATGTTCCTGAATTTTTAACACATGACAGTGAATAAGGTATACATAGAATGGTGTTAAAACAAGTCTATTCAGCGGCAGTCCTGCAGGCAAAAACAGCTTGTCAATGAGATAAATCAAATGAAAAGAGTAAGAATCAACCAAACAAGGTCAAATGTAGCACACAATGTTACAGTACAACAGTGATGTGCATCTCAGAACATAGAACTCCAAACGCAAAACACGTGAGGAGTGGAAAAACATTGGCTAGGTCAACAAGTCCTGGTTCAAGTTTACCTACACAGTCCTTAGACCTCAACCCAATGCGGTATGTTTGAGGCTACCCTGGCTCGGCCTGCTCCTCCTCTGGGCGCTCAAGTGCGGACTTGGGGCTTTGTTAGGTTGTTTAGTAGGTATCGGGTTGTAAATCATGTTATTCTAAATCTTCCAGTGTCACTTTAATGTTGCAAAGGCCTCTTTTCCCTTACACAAATCTACCATGGAAGTAGAATTAAAAAAATACAAAGGTACTTTATGATGGTTTTTGGTTTCTACCATGGTAATATATTAGGAAAATACCATGGGAGTACATGACGAAATACCATAGTAATTTCAGGCCAATTGAAGTGTCCAAAAATGAATATATGTATAACCCTGGTATTTGTTTTATTTTTATACAACCAAGGAATTTTTCCAATTGTACTATGATGCAAATATTAAGTTATTTTCCTACCATGCTACATAGAGACTAATGTTTTCCATTGTACTACCATGGTACTGGTTAAAAAATACCATGGTATTTTCCTGCCATTGTAGAGACCAAAACACCATGAAAGTACCATGGAAGTGTGTCCACTACCATCAATAGGTCTGTAGTAGCAATTATTAAAATCGGTTATCAGTGAAATTAATCACATCAATAAACTACCACTTTGCAATCAAAGGAATCACACGTGTGATTGATATTATACCTGATATCCCAGTAGATCTGCCAACTGACCTGGCACCAGTTCTAAAAATCATGTTACGCTGATTCATTTTTACGGACAGCAGACACTTCCAAACAAAACTAAATGCACGAGGGATACTGATATATATTTTCATGCTTCAGAAATACTGTGGAGAAGAAAAAATATAATGTATTCATTTAATCTAGCATACCTATAAAATGAAAAAGAAAGCTAGCCCCTTCTATGATCTTTCAGCTAAAGTTAACTAGCTTGCATTACAGATCAATCATACATATATTATTTGATCACAATCATTTTTGTTACTAAAATAACGTATATAATTCTATATAAAGTTTAAATAATCAGTACTTCAGGATGTCATACAGCTTTTGACTTCAATATGTTTAGAAATTGATACTCCACTATCCACTTCATCCAAACTCCTTAAACTAGCTAACTCTGTTGTGACCATCTAACGTTATGTCTCACTCTGACGTTCAAAACGGTCTGCTTGCCAGGTGTTTACACTCATACAATTCCAAGCTAAACCAGGAGCAGTAGCA
Organism: Esox masquinongy; assembly: GCA_016801175.1. NCBI lineage: Eukaryota > Metazoa > Chordata > Actinopteri > Esociformes > Esocidae > Esox > Esox masquinongy. The sequence continues at coordinate 3,749 of JACXGI010018473.1, read as the reverse complement.
GTTTTTGAAATAAACGTCCTTGAGTGGGACATTTTTAAAATCATTTTCACAATTTTCAATTCAGAGTAAAGCCCTAAATTACTGCCATATAAGGAAGCAACTGTATATTCTTTTGATTTTAATACAATTATTTTAGGTATTGATTATAGTAATATTATTTTGGGTATTGATTATAATATAAACATTTGGAAAATTGATTATAATAATATTTTGGGTGTTGATTATAATTGTTGCTTTCCATGATACAAAGCATAATGCATGATAAAACCCTGGGACTATATGGACTACATACTACTGTATATATTAATAATATATATAGTATTTATAATAATATCAATCAATCAATCAAATTTATTTATAAAGCCCTTTTTACATCAGCAGTTTTCACAAAGTGCTTTTACAAAACACAAAACACCCGGCCTTAAACCCCAAGGAGCAAACAACAGTAGTGTTGAATTTCAGTGGCTATAGGAAAAACTCCCTAAGAAGCAAAAATTAGGAAGAAACCTAGAGAGGACCCAGACTCAGAGGGGTGGCCAGTCCTCTTCTGGCTGTGCCAGGTGAACATATTAAGAGTACAAATTGTAATAATTAATAAATGCATGTGGGCTGAGTCCAGAGTCTATTTAAACTTAGTCCAGGTCGGAAGCATGACCAGATGGACAAGGACAGGGACAACACGGGGAGGGGGAGGTGTCAGCACAGTGGCAGCTGAAATCGTCAGGTATCGTCTTGATCTGCAACACGACCAGGAGGACTTTGGACAGGGACAGCAACGGGTCTTTCAAGCCTGGTACTCCTCAGGTGTGGGCCAAGAACTCATTTCCTCCTAGGTTAAAACGGCAGGAGACAGGGAAAATTTAGAAAATGCATTCCTTAGATTTACAGGGATTTATAGTGGAGAAGGAGAACTGACCCTACTTCCCCAGCACAATAGTATAGCAGCGTAAGACCTTGGGGCTGAGACAGGGGGGTCCAGTGACACTGTGGCCCTATCCGGCGCAGGCCCCACGTAGCCCAATATGGGTTTCCAGTCTCTCTAAGAGAAGAGAGTGATCAATAGTGTCAAAGGCAGCACTAAGATCAAGAAGCAACAGGACGGATGCGGAACCTTTGTCTGAGGCCATTAGAAGGTCATTTGTTACCTTTACGAGTGCAGTCTCAGTACTATGATGGGGTCTGAAACCAGACTGGAGCATTTCATAAATGTTATTTGTCTTCAGGAAGGCATTTAGTTGTTGGGAAACACATTTTTCTAAGATTTTTGATAGGAACGGGAGGTTCGATATTGGCCTATAATTGTTTAATATGTCTGGATCCAGATTCGATTTTTTTAGAAGAGGCTTAATTTCCGCTATTTTTAGTGAGTTTGGTATGCATCCGGAGGAAAGGGAGCAATTTATTATGTTCAACATTGGCTGACCTAGCACAGGAAATAGCTCCTTAAGTAATTTGGTTGGAATCGGGTCTAGCTGACAATTTGTGGGTTTAGAACTCATTACTAATTTAGTGAACGTGTTGAGAAATACAGGGAGAAAAATCTCGGCCTTATCCCTCACATACAGAGATTTAATAATATTATGTACCGTAGATAATGAGATCCCCAAAGTCTTTGCAATTTTAAACTCATTACAAATTTAGTGAATGCGTCGGGCGATACGGGATCAAAAAATTCAAGTGTCCTCATTGACACCTGGTCAGGGAGGTTCAGGACATTCTCAGGACAACTGAGATTTTGGGGACTATAACTATTTAAGGAGGAGTCAGTTATTTGTTTTCTAATGGTGATGATCTTTTCATCAAAGTAGTTCATGTATTCATTACAGCTAAAGTAAAGACCCACTTCACTTGTTGAGCGTTGCTTTTTTGTTAACTTTGCAACTGTATCGAAGAGAAATTTTGGACTGTTTTTGTTCACCTCAATCAGGTTGGAGAAATAAGATGATCGAGCAGATGTGAGTGCTTTTCGGTATTGTAGTGTACTGTCTATCCAGGCTAGTCTGGATATTTCCAACTTTGTGAGCGCCACTTTCGCTCCAATTTTCTGGAGGCTTGCTTGAGTGCTCTAGTATTGTCTGTGTACCAAGGAGCAAGTTTCTTTTTGCGTATTTCTTTTGTTTTTAGTGGTGCAACCGTATCTAAATTATTTCGCAGTGTTGAGTTTAGATCCTCGATTAGATTGTTTGCGGAATTATTTACTCTGTCATTGATGAGCAAGCTTGTAAGAATATCAAGAAATCTATTTGTAGTCCGAACATTTATAGTACGGCTTTTGAAACTCATTGTTTGTGGAGCAAATGGATTTCTTGTTTTAACGGTAAATGTAATAAGACAGTGGTCCGATAATCCAGGATTTTGGGGGGAAATTATTAGATCTACAATATCTATTTCTCGTGACAGGACTAAATCTAAGCTATGATTGTGGCAGTGTGTTGGACCTGAGACATGTTGGATAAAACCCATTGAGTCAATTATGGCTTCAAAGGCTTTTTGAACAGGGTCATTGGACTTTTCCATATGAATATTGAACTCGCCAAAAATTAGAATACTATCTGCCATGACTACAAGGTTAGACAAGAATTCTGGAAACTCATTGGAGAACATTGTGTATGGCCCGGTGGGCCTGTAAATAGTAGCTATGTAAAACGATTTATCAGCCTGGTTAACTTTCATGAGTAAAACTTCAAAAGAATGAAAACCAGTGATGTGTTTAAGAGTACATGTATATTTACTGTCATAAATATTAGCAACACCCCCTCCTTTTCGGGATGCACGGGGGATATGATCACTAGTATAGCCAGGAGGAGAGGCCTCATTTAGGGCAGTAAATTCATCAGGCTTTAGCCATGTTTCACGCAATCCAATAACATCTAGTTTATGATCATAGATTAATTAATTTACTGCAACTGCCTTTGGAGCAAGGGATCTAACATTTAGGAGTCGATGCGAGGTGATACAGTCATTTTTATTTGTGACCGAGGTGGAGGAAGGCTTTATCTTAATAAGGTTGCTATTGTTAGCACTACCTTGTTTAACTTTTCTCAGCCTGGAACGAATCCCAGTGGCAATAGGTAAAACTGTACTAACTACTCTGGCTATGCTATCGACAGACTCCACTATACTAGCAAGCTGGCTAACAGCCTGCGGCCTGACCTGCACCATATCTCATGGTGAGGCTATAGGAGTGAGACTCCTGTCAATGTTCCTAGATAAAAGAAAAGCACCACTCCAGCTAGGATAGAGTCCGTCGCTCTTCAGCAGATCAGGCCTGGCCCTATTTCTGGGAGAGTCCCAGAAAGAGAGCCAGTTATCTACGAACTCTACCTCCTGCAACGGGCAGAACTCCGGTTTCAGCCAGCGTTTGAGTTGCGCAAGTCTGCTGTAGAGCTCGTCACTACCCCTAGCTAGAAGGGGTCCAGAGACAATTACTCAATGCCGACACATCTTTCTATCTAGTTTACACGCTGATGCTATGTTCTGCTTCGTAACCTCTGACTGTTTCATCCTAACGTCGTTGGTGCCAACGTGAATAACAATATCTCTGTACTCTCTATACAGGTGCTGGTCATAAAATTAGAATATCATCAAAAAGTTGATTTATTTCAGTAATTCCATTCAAAAAGTGAAACTTGTATAATGTATACATTCATTCCACACAGACTGATATATTTCAAGTGTTTATTTCTTTTAATTTTGATGATTATAACTGACAACTAATGAAAACCCCAAATTCAGTATCTCAGAAAATT
>JACXGI010018472.1:0-13218 GCA_016801175.1 Esox masquinongy | reverse complement strand
GACTGAGAGACCATTTAAAGGCCTTTGCAGGTGTTTTGGGTTAATTAGCTGATTAGAGTGTGGCACCAGGTGTCTTCAATATTGAACCTTTTCACAATATTCTAATTTTCTGAGATACTGAATTTGGGGTTTTCATTAGTTGTCAGTTATAATCATCAAAATTAAAAGAAATAAACACTTGAAATATATCAGTCTGTGTAGAATGAATGTATACATTATACAAGTTTCACTTTTTGAATGGAATTTCTGAAATAAACCAACTTTTTGATGATATTCTAATTTTATGACCAGCACCTGTATGTCTAAGAAATTCTTAGACATACAGGGGCAGGGACTGCATTTTGAGATTTTAGGGGCAAAGGGCAGCTGAAGCCAATCAAGCAAACTAGTCAAAACCATAGCTCGAAACTCAAAACAATTGGTTGAAAAAAACATAAGCAACTACTATAGAAAAGTTATATAATAAAGCTTGTGTGGCCCCATGTATTAGTGACTACAAAATGATGCCACACCTCTATTCTGTCCCTCTTCTCCTATCCTACATTTGTGTGTCCTCACACATCCCTTTTGGTCCACCAGCCACTGTTACATAAAAATAGATAAAAATAACTAAATATTACCGGACACTTTTCTATCAACACATAATTACCTTTAAAAACTATATTTGCTACCTAGATAGCTATCTGTGTTCTGACAATATTAGCAAGTCAGCTTGAATGGCCCACATAGCTGACATTTAGTTTTATGTAAAAGACACCAAGAGCTTTCCTTTGTTTTCTACTACAACATCATTGAATTTGAGCACAATGCAATCTTGAAGTGTATTCTAAGTTTAAAATGTCAGAGGAAATAACATTTTAATGAACTTTTTTCAGCACATGATATTTATACTTTAATGTCATATTATATGGCCTGTATGCAGTCACTGATTCAGCTTTGATGTCAACATTTTTATATGACAATCTAAAGAAAAACTCAAACATTTCGTCAGCCGTACAGAAATGTTTATGGCAGTATGTTAGACTATTTATGGTAATGTGTGTTTCCGAACAGTAGTTTGTCATGTATTAATGTAACTTATTACTGTTTGAATGATGGTACATTTGAACTTAAAATAGCTTTTGGTATATTTACAATTTTTATAGTGCTATAACACGCAATTAGTGTAACATTGATCACTACATGTACATTTATAGCCATTGAACTTTGTTTGTATTGATCTCTTAGATTGGATATGGACTTTCTGTGAAATAACAGGGAAACTCCAAAGCAGCCATTAGTTATATATATTTTTGCTGGACCGCGGAAGCTGAGCCGGCCAAGAAGAGCGAATGTCTCTTACTGAGTGACTGAGTGACTAACCCTTGCTAAATTGCATAGTGGTTAGAGACGTGTACTGCCATGCAACCGACCGGTGTATGAGCCTCGCCGCAGACTAAATAAATTATACATTAGGATTTGTTCAGGTTAGACCAAAATTTCGATGGCTACAACCTTCAGTAGCTACGTTATAGTAAGCCTAAAAAAACTGTTTCTGGTACGGCTATTTCTGGTGGATTTTCGAAATACGCATCCGTGCATGCTTTTTTGGGTAATATAAATCACAACCCCTTGCACAGTAAAAGAGGAGGGTTTTCCATGATTCACTCATCTTTTCACTTGACGAAATAGTCAGTTATCGTCACCTATATTGATAGTTATTGTATCAATGTCATTCACGAATGAAAGAAAAACTAACGTTGTTATATATACTAGTTATATACTAGTAGGCTTATTACTGGCTAATAAAATCCATACAGTTCATAGATGCTATTTGTGGTGGAAGTAAACTTTAGTCAGTTTAACACAATGATTAATGGTGTCTAGCTAAATATTCAAACTTGGCGTGATGTTAATGCGTGACAAAATGATCTAATGTTGAGACGAGGTAGTATGTCCCAATCGGTCCCAGTACCGGCATTACTAAATATATCCGACTATAAATAGCACGTCCCTTGTAATTTTGTAAATGTCAGTTCCCTATGACAGGACACTTAATTTTCTCAAGATTGGGATAGTAGTATATATACAAAACAGTACGTACTTCACTATCATCCTTGAAGTACGTACTTGTGGTACGTAGTATGCGACTTGAGATTCAGCCAATGCTTTCGTTTTTCCTCATAGTTCACATAGTGTAGTGGTTAGCTATTCAACTGTCAGTGTAAGAACGACCATCTACAGTAATCTTTGTGCTAGTGTACACTTTAGTTCCGTTAATAAACATTCTGTTGCCCACGTTATTTCAGAAAATGAAATGTAATGGCTGGGATAAAAGTTGCATTTGGAGACTATACAGAGGTGTACTGGGTACCAGCAAGTCCTGTGGTCTTGTGGGAATATCCCTAACCTTCAATATTTTGACTCTGGTTCGATTCCCCTCTCAGATGTTCAAATTTTTGTCTCTCAGAAATATTTATCCACTCTGTACTTTTCAGCAGTCACAGAAAAAAATACATGCACTCTGTAATACCATGAATCTCATATATTTAAGAGAATAATTGTATTACGTGACCCTTTTATACTGTTGTCGTTTTCTAGAGAAACAAACCAGATACCATATGAAGTAATCGTTGTACAAGTGTACACTTTAGTTTAGTGTTAAGAAACGTTCTGTTGCCCACGTTATTTCAGCAATTATATAATGGCTGACGTAAAAGTTGCATTCCTGCTGTTTAAATAGCATAATAGTTAAAGACAGTCGTTGGTCTGCCACATAGAAAACCAGCAAGGGACAACAACATTCATCCCTTCTAATCATGGGCCGGCTGAATTAGGCTTGCCTGGTTCCTTTCCTGGTTTTAAAAACTGTTAATTTACTGAAAATGGGTGTATATTTATGGACAGTATTTGTTGAAGTAAATATGGAATTTGGAAATTTCCCCCCAACATAAAAAGTCATGCCATTCAGCGTATATGCAATATACAGTGTAATAAAAATATACAATTAACATATTTAAGTCACTAACAATATAAATATATGAACGTGAAAACGCTGGATCTGCAACAGCAGCGGACCCAAGTATAGCTGAAGGAAGTCTAGAGAGGGAGAAGGGGAAAAATAGCAACAATGGGGAACAATGTGACAAGGCTGTTTATTTATGCAAGTCTGTATTGAAAAGAACATAGCATTACAACGAAAATGGACAACAATAATATTGACCGTGATTAATTGTAGAACTAATGAGTGATTTCATATTTCTTTTCAAATAACATGTTAACAGGTCTATGTTAAGAATAATTGCTTGCATATTTTGGTTACTATTAGGGAGGACATTGTAGTGTGCATTAGCTGTTTAAGGGGACATGGACAACAGGGCAGATTTAACATTATAATACTTAATTTTCAAATGTGTAGCCACATATATAAAGTACAGAGGGGCGTCCAGTAGAGTGCTGGGGTTGGGGTACCCCCTTTGCCTAATTTTGAGGCTGGAAGACCCATGTTGGGAAAACATGTAGGGGAAACACTGAAACAAACAGTTACATTCTTACAAGGTAAAAAAGTATTCTTGTTATTGCCAGAGCTTTACTAGAACATTACTAAGCCTATATAATGTTTTGTTTCTGTACAATGATTTGTTTCAGTTATGTGATGAGTACTTTGAAAGGCGTGGTGACCTTTAACACCCACTTCAACACCCTACAGAGACTCACAAAATGATTCAAGGTCCCCATCTGATTTCTTTAAATGAAAGTGGATGTATATTTACTGTAAATCGCTAGAATGGGAAGAATTGAAGATATTGAAACGTTGTAAAGTTTCCTATAATTCCTGGCTATGTAAATAAAATAAAGTGTGTGTTTTTCATCACAGTGGAAATATTTAACTGTTTCATCAAAAACAACCTGATATGGTTTCACCCATGCTTTCTCAAACGGACCTACATCTTGAAAGTAACCAACATACCGTAACCACGACCAGTTCTCTGTAAAGACAATACTAAAAACAGAAATATGTTGAAAAGAAAAAGTTTCGTTTCCCCGGTGGTTTCCTGTGTATTTGTCTGTCATTGTTTAATGTGACATGTCTTGTTGAGGTGGGTCTTGTATTATTACAACAAGTCTGTTGAGTAAAGTTTTTTGTCCACCACCTCTGCACCTGTGTCCTGCATATTCGAAACGTTACATACACTGTATGTGCCAGAAAAACTGGTGCAGACGAGCCCATACAAAATACATAGCAACAACACCTATGCACGTGATTGGTTGCATCTGCCAGTGCATATACACTGAAGCGCCAGAGAAACTGGTACACCAGTCTAATACTTGGTAGGCCTCCCACGGGAGCGCAAATCTGCAGAAATACGATGGGGCCTGGACTCCACGAGCTTGTGGAAGTATTCTGTAGGCAGTGAACACCCTACTTCCTGCAGAGCGGTCCACAATCCTGTTGTATTCCAAGGTGTAGGATTTCTGTGTTCCGCAGCGCGTTGCATGGCATCCCAGATGTATTCGATAATGCTGAGATCTGGTGACTTAGGTGGGAATGGCAAGCGCGTTGCATGGCATCCCAGATGTCGTTGCATGGCATCCCAAACGTTTCGCGTTTCCGACTGTTTCGGGCAGATGGAAGGATCCGTGTCTACAAACCACTCTGACAGGTAAACTCTATGTGTGCATCTTTTCTGACCAGTTACACCCGTTCATGATTCTTTTTATTTACCCCACATGGACATAGACACTCTTGAGATAAATACCCTTTTGATAGACAGACACTTTGTTCATACATAGACTCTTTTTATTTACCCCACATGGACATAGACACTCTTGAGATAAATACCCTTTTGATAGACAGACACTTTGTTCATACATACATCACTTAGTTTAGCACATACATCTCACTTTGTCCTGTTTCATGTGAGTATGTATTGCTGTGGGGTTTGGTTTGGTGTTGTCCAGTCAATTGTTTGCTGTGTGCTGTTTAGTCCTTGTTCAACCTGTGTGTTTCTGTTTGTCCCTGTGTCCCTGGGAAAATGTTTTTTTAGCAAGTCGCCCTTGGGCATACACAACCCGTAGGAAAACTTTGTCTAAAAACACTAGTTAGAACTGAACGGACCACCCACTGTATTTTTGCATTGGTTAGTAGTGAGCTAAGCGGTTCTTGAGGCAGGCAAGTTCAGTTTAGGGATGTTTTGACTATATTATTTAATTTCTTGGGTCCAGCTCAGCCCCTTTTCCCTAATCCCTATGTTCGACGGTAGCTTTGGTTGTCTGTGTCATTTGTTCTCACTGTTCCTGTACACTACAACTTTGCATGAGTTTTATGTTACGGGTCTTTGTACCATCCACCCTAGACTGCTAGAGCCACAGGATTCGTAACAATTTGGAAGCTGTTGCTGTGAACCCACAACATGCAGTCAAAGGAGCTCTCAATGCAAGTGAAACAGGCCATTCTAAGGCTGCAAAAAAAATCCATCACAGAGATAGCAGGAACATTAGGAGTGGCCAAATCAACAGTTTAGTACATTCTGAGAAAACCAGACAAGGAACCAGGCAAGCCTAGTTCAGTCGGCCCGCGATTAAAAGTGATGATTGTTGTTGCCCTCACTGGATTCGAACCTGGGTCTCCCACATGAAATGACCACTACACCACGGAGCTATACGATGGACAGGTGTCGATATAGAGTCTCAGCACTGGATCATTGTCATGCATAAACATCACACCAAGTTTGAATATTTAGCTAGACACCATTAAGCATTGTGTTATACTGACTAACGTTTCTTATTAGCTTTACCTCTACCGCAAATAGCATCTATGAACTGTATGGCTTTTGCCACTGGCCGTTTTAACAGCTTATTAGCCAGGAATAGGCATACTAGTCTCTACTAACTTACTACTTGGAAAGAATTGAGCAATTTCTAGCGAGACTGAAAATGAACTTTATACTGCTAAAGCTATTTCATTTCATGGCACAACCATGTTGGTTTTTCTTCCATTCGTGAATGACATTGATACAATACCTATAGGTGACGATAACTGACTTTATCGTCAAGTGAAAAGATGAATCGTGGAAAACCCCTACTCTTTTACTGCCCAAGGGGTTTTGATCAAGCCTATATTACCGCAAAAATCATGCATGGATGTGTACTTCGAAAATCCACCAGAAATAGTTGCAATATTACCATAAACAGTTTTAGTATAGGCTTACTATAACGTTGCTACTGAAGGTTGTAGCAAGCAAAGTTTTGTCTATCCTGAACAAATCATAATGCATAATTTGTTTTGACTGTGACGAACCTCAAACGCGGGACCTCTTGTTCGGTAGTCCGCGTCTCTAACCACTACGCTATTTAACAAGGGGTAGTCAGTCAGTCAGTAATAGATATTCGCTCTTCATGGCCGGCTCCGGTTATGCGGTCCGGCTAAAAGAATGCACTGGTGAGTTCTGCAACACAAAAAGGCTTGGACGTCCATGGGAAACAACAGTGGTGGATGATCGTAGGATCCTTTCCATGGTAAAGAAAAAAAACCTTCACAACATCCAGCAAAGTGAAGAACACTCTCCAAGAGGTAAGCATATCATAATCCAAGTCTACCATAAAGAGAAGACTTCACAAGAGCAAATACACAGGGTTCACCACAAGGTGCAAACCATTCATGAGCCTCAAGAATAGGAAGGCCAGATAAGACATTGCCAAAAAAAACATCTAAAGGAGCCTGTCCAGTTCTGGATCAGCATTCTTTGGACAGATGTAACTAAGATCAACCTGTACCACAATGATGGTATGAAAAATAATATGGAGAAGGCTTGAAACGGCTCATGATCCGTAGCATACCACATCATCTGTAAAACACGGTGGAGCCTATGTGATGGCATGGGCATGCATGGCTTCCACTGGCACTGGGTCACTAATGTTTATTGATGATGTGACAGAAGACAGAAGCAGCCGGATTAATTCTGAAGTGAAAAGGGATATACTGTCTACTCAGATTCAGCACATTCAGCAAAGTTGATTGGACGGCGCTTCACTTTACAGATGGACAATGACCCAAAACATACTGCAAAAGCAACGCAGGAGGTTTTTAAGGCAAAGAAGTGGAATATTCTGCAATTACACTTGCTGAAAACAAAACTTAAGAAAGACCCACAAACAAACAACTGAAGACAGCTGCAGTAAAAGCATCACAAAGGAGGAAACCCAGCATTTGATGACCATGCATTCCAGACTTCAAACAGTCATTGCCTACAAAGGATTCTCGACAAAGTAATAAAAATGAACATTTCATTTATGATTGTGTTAATTTGTCCAATTACATTTGAGCCCCTGAAATAAGGGGACTGTGTATGAAAGTGGTTGCAATTCATAAACGTTTCATACAATTTTTGTTCAACCCCTTGAAATAACGCTGAATGTCTGCTCTTCAATTGCATCTCGGTTGTTTCATTTCAAATCCATTGTGGTGGCGTACAGAGCCAGAAGTATGAATATTGTCTCAGTATCCAAGTATTTCCGGACCTAACTGTACATCAGTGTATAGTTTGGGAAACAGACGCCTCACAGGTCCTGTTTAATGTTCCTGCAGCAACATTCAATAGTACCCGCAAAACACCAGCCTCAACGTCAACAGAGAAGAGGCAACTCGGGGATGCTGGCCTTCTAGGTCGAGTTCTTCCACTGTCCAGAGTCTGAGATGTGTTTTTTCTTTGCAACTCTGCCCAGAAGCCCAGCATCCGAGTCACCTCTTCACTGTTGATGCTATTGTAGCAGAGTTATCTATGTACTGGCACAACTGCAGGAAAATTGGTTAACATTCACTGACAAGCTAAGTTATCCTTTTTTAGAGTTAACTTAGGGTGTTTTAGCAATGTTTTATCAAACATTTTCTTTTTGAAAACTTCAAATGGAAATATTACCCACCATTTTGACTCATGCAGCCACCAAATTATGCCAGAGATCAAAGCAATGAGAAGCAATGAACCCATCACTGCACCAGCCACTGTCCCTATGAATAGAGAAGGAAACACATAGAAATAATACAATTCTTAGGTGTAAGTCGAGGACAGAGATTGGATTATTATAATTGTTTCATTTTGCAGTTTCTTTGAAAACAACTGAACAATAGTGAATGCATACATTTCACACTGGTTCCATAACAGTGGCAGTGGGTGGGTAAAATCACTGGAGAAGACAAGTTGGCCAAAAATGGACATGTAAGAACCTTTAGAAGATGTTATTCATAGCTTATACTACCTGATTGTATGAGCAAGAATAGATGAACAACTCAACTCTGACCCTCAAAGTCAGTTCCAATTAATTTTTTCATTAGATCACTCTAATAAGGAACTTATTTAGAACTGGGACACCTGGTAGGTGAATACCCCTGCCGTAGTTGAATACATTCCTTCACACTTGTGTCATCACAAAACCACAAAGTAAGCAAAGATCTTCACACAAACCATATTTATAACATACATCAGCGATAACACAATTTTATAATGAAATCATGCCATGTCACTTCCAAAATTCTGGTATTGTAAAGCTCTACAGCGAGATAATTACATACCTTTTCCACTTAACCAGCCATGACCAGTAACTGGTGGCAGAGATATACCTAGACCCCATAAAGACAGACAGTAAATCAGCATGACATGATGTTGGTTATTATAATTAATTTATTAACAATAAATATTTCTCACCAGTAAAAGAGGTTGGATGACTAGTTGTAATTTTCATGGAACCCTCCTTGATGACACCACTGGATGACACCACACACCTAACAATGGTGATATTGTTAGATAGACTAGAAACTGCCACTGTGGAAGTTATGGTGACAGTAACAGTTCCATTAGGATGAGTAACACTGAGTGTAGTAGAGGTTTCCAAAGCAAAGTCTTTTGATTCATCCCAGGCCACTATTGGAGCAGGTCGTCCCGTGGCAGAGCAGGAGAGAGTTAACCCAGAGAAGAGGGGATGAGTGTCATTGGTTTGTGTTTGTAGGAGTGTGGGTCCAAAAAGCTCTATTGAACAACAGAAAACATGATTCACAGCGAGTACATATCAGCACATGATCAAATGAATGCATGACACAGGAAAATTAAAACAACTTTAATGGAAGATGGTCCTTTATATAACCTTATATTGTACCATTAGCTTGTAGGCAGGTCCTTCCACTGATAGCTCCACCTGGGTAAGCATTGAACAGACACTTGTAGCAGCTCTCATCTTCTCTGGACACTCTTCTGATGATGATAGAGCAGTTCTGCAGTCCCATATCTTGAAACGCCACTTTCCTCTGAAAGGGTGGGTTAACTTTTGGACCAAAACGCTTGTTGTAGGTGGCAATATTTTCAATCCCCCCTGGTGTTTCTTTTTGCCAGGTGACTTGCAACACATCTTTGGGTTGAATGAGCGTGCAGCTGAAATTAGCATCTTCTCCCAAGGTGACTGTAACAAGCTGTTGTGTTTTCACTAGCCAAGAGAGACCTGCATGAATACATTGACACTGATTTACTACATTACACATAGAAACATATTCACAAACATTCAGCCTGGGATTTTTAGCCACACCATCCCATATCACCGCACCAGCAACCTAAAACCCTTCACAACCTGTGTAAATGTATGCTCATTGACACAGGGAAAGTCTAAAATGTAGACTTTTCCAACTTAAGTCTTAAATGTCTTTAATTAAACAAAGTCTCAGGTTTGGTCTCTGTAGCTTGAATGGTTTAAGTATAAGTTACTATTAATATCCCATTCAATTCAATGAAAACATCCCATTCAAGCCAATGGAATTTTTAAATGTTTAATAAGTTAAATACTTTAAAAAGTCTAAAGATTATCAAAAAGCTGAATAAAAAGAAACTATTCAGAAAATTCTGTATGTTGTACAGTTTGAACAGTGTCTCTAGCTTAAAACCTGAGACTTTGATGAGTAGTGGTCCAAATGAGTAGTGGTCCAAATAATTATAGGTACATCAAAGATTGAACTTGTGGCATTATTCAATTCTAGCTTCAGTAATATTAATAAGAAATAATCAGAAGTTTGAAATTGGGGACTTTTGCTTTGCAAGCCAATAAACTATATATTTTACTAAACTATACATGTATTTCATCACATTCATAATCGTATTTAGCTGTATATCTATAGCGTATGTAGAGTCTATACTTATACCAATTGAATTACAAATTCAGAAAAAAATAGATATGTATATGTATTTATATTGAACACTTTTCACATTTAACAAAGTTAATAAATAAAAGCAACAAGGTTACACCTGTTATCTTGACTCAGAATGTCCATCAGTCAATGTATTAATAAACTATGCACAAACAAATCAGTAGAAAAAAAGTTACATCTTGCTAATGATACCTCAGGTTTAGAATTGGGGTTCGAGCTAGGACAAGGGTTAAGGTAAGGTTATGGCTTAGTAGTTGAAATAATATCTACTGTAGAGTAGAGCCTCTACATGTGGACTATTGGGAGTCTCAAAACGTGTAACCAACAGTATCAGCAATATAATGTACACACAGATAATAGCCAAACAATGCAATATTACATTAATAAAAATAATTAGCTTACCATTAGGGAAGATTATTAGCAGAATGAACAGATAGTTGTTATATGCGGGAGCCGTTTTGAACATTTCCATGTTAAGTAATTTATAAACGTTTATAAATTACTTAACATGCAAGAAATGTATTATATAGAAAAAAATGCTGAATTGTCATTCAGTAAAAAATATAATGATTCGACAATGATTTTCCTTAATTCAAAGCTCAAAGGTGAACGCAATCCTCCTACAAAGACGACAGCGATATAGAATCAGGTTAAGTTAGAGAAGGTACAGCCTTTGATTTGTCGTTGTCGTTCCGTTTTCAAAAAACGATTTTACGTTACTTTCAGTCTTAAAAGTGCATTTGGCTGAAATCATTGTTTCGATATTTTCTTTCTTCATGCCTACTTCAATTTTTTTCTCCACATTTCTAATTTAAAAAAGGTGTTATTATTTGTTTATACTAAAAACATATAAAACACAAATAAGCTAAGCCTAAATCATTAAGTAATGACGCTTTCGGGAAACGCACTGATAAAATAACGAGGCACTTATGTGTATTCATTAATTGACGCCTTCGTCAAGCGACTGTGGACTGACCGTTTCATACCTGCGTTGGGCAGAGAGCTGAAATCCTTGGGACTTAAAGCTGAATTACCTCGAATACATGGAATTTCAGAGGTTTTTGTAAACAAGCTGAAAGAGTCAACCTCCATCAGTAAGACCCTGAGCAAGATCTCTGATTCACTGCAGAGCGAGAATAAAGACCGCCAGGGCCTGGTTAAACGAAGTCGTGATTTTCTGGCAGAACATACCTGAAGATCTGTCTCCCACTCAGGCTGTCTAAAATCTGTTTCCTGAAAACCTTAACTGCTATAATGGGTAACTGTTTATGTAGATTATTTGACAGAAATGTTATAGATCTTATGATGCAAATTATTGAAAGGAAAGTAAATGATTCTTCACTCTACTCATCCCAAACTTCTGTTTATGGTGAACGTGTGCAAAGAATGGAGGAAATCTTGGATCGTGTCCTGACCTGAGATGCCCTGTACGTTTTAATCCAGTTTGAACTGTTTTAAACCAGTAAGCATCTAGTCAAATTTTGCTCCGATTTAGTAAAAAACGTGGTGAAATCTTACCTCTACTTGGTAGATAGCTTTTTCTCTGTCTATTTTCCTACAATTCAGCAGAATGGGCAGAATATACATATAGCAGATAGTGGAGAAAAACATTCCAAAAACTGTATCACACTAAAAAATAGCATTTGATTTCCATACATAGGAATAGGCCAAAGTTTATATTGCTGTATGGTTATGAATGATGAATGATATATGATTAAAAAAAAAACTGTAACAGGTTTATATTCTTCTGAAGGTATCTCTCATCTCTCATTCAATCATGTGTATCTGAACTGAGCTAATCTGCTAAACCCCTTGAATGTAAACTTCTGGTCCCTTGTTTTTGGTGCGCAAACGTTGACTCAGAGGCTTTAGCTCAAAGCTGAACTTTTCTATTCAATTGATGTCAACAAAGCTAATCATTCAATGGTAGACACCATATGTATATGACTTCATTTATTTAACCAATTAAATAGTTTTTACAAGAGTCAATATACCTGTCTAACTAAATCGTATGACAATGGTAGAATGAAGTGTTACTGGATTAAGATATGGCAACAAGTAAAACACCAAGTCTCTCCCAGGTCCCTTGTACCTTTCTTTGCAAACAAAACACGATCACAGCATTTTCCACAATGATAAAAATAAAAGTCCACCGATAATATTCATGATAATGGGCCAGCAAGAGAAACTCTCAGCTCACATAGCTTCTGGAGGTTAAAGTTCACTGTGTTAAGCGGCTATAGGAAATAGTTCGCTAGTACCAGTTTGGATTGACCAAATTCCGCCGGCTATTTCGTCAGTGTACTGTTTAAAAAACGGATGCTAGTGTTTTGGAGTAGTTTTCCGCTTGCAATGCAGCTTTGAGGTAGTGGGATGAACAGTTTCCATTCATGAATTTGGACAATGCTAAGAACGCTAATTACAGCCGGGGAAAAAGCTGAATAATGGATGGTTGGAAAAAAATACTCTATGTGCATTCCGGAATAACTTTTGGCAAGTGAATTAAAAAAAAAAGATTTTAAAGTTTGAACAGGCTGCTCTCAGGCCCTACTGGGACTTGTTGTTTTTGAATGAGGTGTCTGCAGGGCTCGTTATTAGGGTCTCGAGGGTCACCGAGAGTGTTGAGACCTTCTACATGATTTGCAGTGACAAAGGTTTTGAGAGCCCCTAGTTAAGTCCTTCTCTCTGTTGTCCACGATCTGGGTTTGTAGAGAAGTCAACGCTGAAGTGGGTACTCCTGATCACTTGTTCTTGTCATACAGAAAGGAGACAATGTAGTCTGGTCCTCTTAAAGCTGTTTGGACAAATCATATACTCTCTCAAGAATCATATAATCTCTCACACTAGACGGAAACACTATACAGGTGCTGGTCATAAAATTAGAATATCATCAAAAAGTTGATTTATTTCAGTAATTCCATTCAAAAAGTGAAACTTGTATAATGTATACATTCATTCCACACAGACTGATATATTTCAAGTGTTTATTTCTTTTAATTTTGATGATTATAACTGACAACTAATGAAAACCCCAAATTCAGTATCTCAGAAAA
>JACXGI010018471.1:0-13213 GCA_016801175.1 Esox masquinongy | reverse complement strand
GAGCACATCACTCCGGTTCTTAAATCTTTACATTGGCTTCCAGTCAGTTACAGAATAAATTTCAAAGTGGTGCTTTTAGTTTATAAATCTCTGAATGGTTTAGGACCCGAATACATTTCTGATATGTTTGAAGAATATAAACCGAGCAGGGCTCTTAGATCCATGAACACTGGTCAGCTAGTAGAGCCCAGAGCCCAAATTAAACATGGAGAAGCTGCGTTTAGCACTTATGCTGTACACAACTGGAATAAACTACCAGAAGATCTTAGACGTGCCCCAAACGTACCCATTTTTAAATCCAGGTTAAAAACACTACTCTTTTCACGTGCCTACGAATGAGCACTTAAACTTAACCACACTGTTTAGCCTTATAGCTTCATATGTTTTTATCCCATTTCTAATCTTTTTTTTTAATGTTTATGTTTTCTTATTGTATTTCTATTATTATGATGTTTTCATTTGTTTTGATGTTTTAATTTGAGTATTTGTTTTTATGTTATTGTATTTTTATATATTTTAGATTTTATTTTTCTTTGTAAAGCACATTGAATTGCTTTGATGTATGAATTGTGCTATATAAATAAACTTGCTTGCTTGCTTGCTAAATCGGTTGAGTGACTGAACATTGCATCCCAAAAAAAATAGTGGAGGCTCTCTGAAGCCACTCTCACCCCTTACAAAAGGTATAAAATGATTTAAAATGATTCAACCCCTGCACTAGGATTCATCTCTAAACCCAGCTAATCGAGCTGATTGACTGCTACTATGATAGACTCAGATCTTTCCCCTAGAAAGGAACATTGGGGTACCAGAAAAGAAAAAGTAAAAAGAAAGCAAACTGAGGGGAAACAACTGCTAATTAATTTCTTTAAAAAGAAATGTGAGCACAACTGACACAGTTTAAGAATGGTTTAAGCGAATTTCAGCAGTTGTTTTGATTTAAGGCAGCTTGCCAGGAATCTAGCTTGGTGCATATTTGCATTGTATAACATGAATTAATCTGTATCATAAATTAATCAGCCTCATAGGTACAATGTCATATGCAGGGCTGGAAATAAAACTTGCTCCCCAACCCCCATCCGCTCACCTATGGCGAGTAGTTTACGTTTCTGGTGAGTGCCGTATTGGAAGGGGAAATGTATGACGATTCTAAGGGCCCCTGAATGACAGGGGCCCTAAAAGATTATTATAACATTAGGTAAAAAAATCTTCCAATTATTAAAACATTTAATTATTAACATCCACCTATCCCATAGGTCTTCAACCCTCTCCTGGGGACCCCCCAGCCATTCCATCTATTAGATGGATCCCAGAGCTAGCACACCTGAATCAACTTATTAACTAATTAACAAGCCCTTACCTGTTGAATCTGGTGAGCTATTTCAGGGCGAAAACTAAACTGTGACATGGCTGGGGGGTCTCCAGGCGAGGGTTAAGGACCTATGACCTATCCTATTTTTCAAACTAATGTAATTTATACATATAACTTATGCAACTACGGATGGAAAACTGTTTTGCTCCGCCGTCCAGAACCCCAGACACCCACTGGACATGCACTTCATTACAGCAGAACACAGCTTTAGTCCAATCACCACCTGTCTTAAAGTGGCGGTAACCAAATAAGAAAGATATACAATGACAATGCATCCCGTGCCTATACAAAGTACATCAATCATAATCTCCTACCATTGTATTAAAATGTTAGAAATTACGATAAAAATTGTTGGACAACAATTTCTGCCCAGTATTTAGTATATACGGTAGTGATACTATTCCCTGTGCACTCACACCCTATATTAAACAACCACACATCTCTAAAGGTGCTTTGGCTCCCAGACCAGTGTATGCATCAGGCCACCCTCATCATCTCCTGATTGTGTTACTGAGGACAGAAGACCAGGTGAGCTCATATATTGGCAACTAAATGTCATTCCATTTGTAGCAGTTTCAACAGAAAGATGCTTAGCAACACCAACATCAAGTTGCCTGTTGTATGTAAGGCTATTAGCAGGTTAAGAGGCTAATATCATTGTAGGATTGACAATGCATTATGCTTCATGCTTGTAGAGGGATCTGTCCTTGTAGCAGATAGTGAGCAAGAAGATGTGATAGAGTATGATGAAAGGGAAGAGAGCAAGGAAAATGAAGGTTGCTCTCAGGGTAGCGAGAAGGATGAGGAGAGGAAAAGAAGAGGAAGAGGATTGGGGAAAATGTGAGGGCAGTGCAGAGAAGTATTTTTCAGGGGACCCGGGACCTTGGCCAGAGAAGCTCACTAATCAACAGAGAGACTGTTTGCAACTGTTTGCAGACTGGCTAATAAAGGTGCAGAAAAAACAGACATAACCAAAATGGCACTCAAAGATATGGAAGGAAAACCATTCTCAAATGCTTATTGATAGTGAACTGTGCAGACTTAAGCACATATAACATCCTACAACTACACAGATTATAGATATTGTCTGTCCCTGTATGTTGTCCACCACAATCTGCACCTTAACACCAAGTAAGCAAATGCAGGCGATTCTAATTAACACATTCTATGACCACAAATCCTTCCTGTCTTTGTCTCACTTTACTTTTTTAAATCCATGATAGGGAGTGTCTAAATGCACACTTCACAGGAAAGATGAAAAACTGGAAGGCAGCAAATGAGGTACGCCTATAACAGGTCCAGACCTGTCACCACACTTGGCTATTTGAATATATAGCTATATTTCACTTTCACTTCATGTGTAGCGTAGTGGAAGAATTCTAAACATATGTTGGTATGAAAATGATTTACGCTTATCCTGTTTTTCTTTGTTTCAATATTGATCCATCATTGCTCAGCTGAGACAAACAAGTGTGTTTATCTCAGGAAGGCAGGTAGAGATCCTATTTCCTGGAAGTCAGGCCAGCTATGGTAAGCAAAGTGCTACGTTTCTTGAACAATGTTAACGAAATATTATAGCCTGCTGTAAATACAAATACTTGACCGTTGAAATATGAAATTGTAGTTTACATTTTACCATATTCCAGTGAAAAACACAAATGGGAAAAACCCAGAGTGTCCTTGAGAAGAAAGGATACACTATCCAGAAGGAGGAAGAGAATGGTGTTATTGCTACTGACAAAGATGGTGACCCGTTTGTTATTAAAGAAATCAAACCTATGGTGAGTGGGCACTAATTTATATATAATCTCTATAAAATATATTACATTTTATATTATAAAATGTATGTGGGCACTGGGCACCAATGTATTTGGTTTCTTAAAGTATCTTTTTGTTTGTGTTTTGTAACTGAATTATCAGAGTTAAGAAAGTATTAAGATGTTAAGTGGCACAGTTGGGGTTTAAATCATCATTAAGTGCTTAATCAATATTTTTACTTTTACTTTATGAGGAGCTTTCTATAGCATGCTCTCTAGGGCTTTGGCACTGCTGTGTGAGCCTCTGTTTTGTTCCATTTTGTTTTGCCGTTGTCCCTGAATGTAGCCCGTTCTGTTTGGTTTTCTGTTTATTGTTTTCACCTGTGTTTTGTTATCTCCTTATTTAGCCTGCCAAGTTATGTTGAGTCTTTGTCGAGTCATTGAGTGTGTTTCATGTGTCCCAGCCTGCCTGCCTTATCTTCCTGCCATTTTGTTGTTTTTCGCCTGCCCTCATGTTGTTATTAAACCATGACTGTCCGTTGACTCAGCCCCTGGCATCCTGGGTTTCCTAATTGTGACAGGTTCGCTTGCTCTTTGTAAAAACAAACATTTCCCCTGTCACACTTAAGGTCCCCTACACTCCACTCGCATTTTATTGTTATACTTTAAAGTGTATTGTGGTTAAAAAATAACATTTCATTTGGTGATACTAATCAATTGATTTGGGGGTTTGATTTATAAATATCTTACAATACCTTGTGATTTGTAAGGTTATCAATTACATGTTAAAAAAAAGGTGTGCAGTCAACAGGTAATTGATATCAAATTTAACTTCCCATTGACTTAAAAGGAAACACAAATGGGTCATTTATAAAAACCTCCGACCTCTATAGGACTAAATACATACCGGTATTTGGTATGTATTTAGTGGTGTTTTTTATTTTTTTGCTTCAACAGACATCTGATGGTGAATACATATTCTCTGAGATGGGAACTCTACTGCAAATTAGTCACCCTCATATTGCAAGCTACAGAAACTCTTTTCAAGGTAACTAATATTTCTAGGTTATTTTTCAGTTTTGAAAAATAGTTTGGAGGTGTTTCCACAGATTCAAATATTATGTAGTCTACTACTATAGAGCAGCTTATCATTTCCTGGAAGAGCTGAAAACCGGTCAAAATCATTGTTTAAAACTTTCTAGAAGTTACGTTACCCGTTTGTGGGCGTTGCTATGCTTTTTTTTAATCAACCATACTAAAGGTGAGTAACTCTGAGACCTGATGGTCATTTACATTTGCCAGTTTCAGACAGATTTGCCATCCTGGGAAAACTATGATTTGTCCCAATATATCACTGTAAAAATACCTATAATTTCAATAATATTAATAACACACAATGAAAGCACTTGTGCTGGATATAGACACTTAATAGCGCATTGTTAAGTTTAAAATGATTGCGACCCAACTCACAATAGTTTGATCCAGTGCTCAGCAGTGACACATCATGCAGATATAACTATAGTTCGTGTGTGGAAATCTGAGGCAGTCTGTTGTTGGTGGCTGACTTTCAGTAACTAATTCAAACGGATATGTTAGAAATTTTTTTTTTACTTCTACAGCTCAATACAATAAGACACATTTAGAACCGTCACCAATCTTCATTTTCGCTGCACTGAATTACAGGTCACACTTTGTTAGCTAGCGGTTAGCTGACGTTTGCTATAGCTAGCTACAGTTACACATCAACCAGCTTTTGCAGCTCTTTGAATTTGAGTCAATGAGAGAAGCTTGCAATTCAATGTATGTAGTGTTCCTTACCTGGCAAGGTGACAGTTCATGTCAACCGTCTGAACGGCACTCAATGCACATAGCTTACGTGGGGTTAATCCAGTCAGTTTGTTTTTATGTTGGTAGGGTTCACACACAATAGCTCAATTGGCAGATCTAGTAGCGAACAGATGGCGCAAACTAAAACAGTATTGCAGCAATACTTTCGTTGAGAAAAAAGCTCAACGTAATCTTCAAAAATCTATTTTTTCACTGATCGCATTTGTCCATTACTAAATGCAAGACAAATTATGGAATTCATAATTTGTCAAACTTTTGAGAGCTTCTGAATAATTACGTAAATAAATGATTTACACACCACCTATTGCCTGATAGTTAGCGTATGTTTTATTGATACAAGTGAAGTGTGTCAGGATCTTTTGCGCCGCAAACTTTAGTAAAAGGACAGCATTTTTAAGATTGGTCAATAATTATTCAATATATATTTTTAACAGTTTTAAGAGGTTTCCTAATACAATTGAAATAAAAAATTAGATGCATAACTAGTAAGCAGTGTGGTGTTTTTGGGAAGATGCAGATTAAATGTATTGTGACATCATAATCAAATTCTGGATCTCTGAGTGAGTACTGAAATCACGTGCAAAAAAATTCACGCTGGGGGACATTTAAGGCATATTTGAAACTCTTGCATGAAAAGGTTAAAAAAGAGCTGTCTAGATGTATCTGTTCTAAATAACTACAGACCTATATCTAGTTCATCTTTTATTGGCAAAATTATTGAAAAAGTTATTCACCGGCAACTTAATAACTTTTTGATTTCTAATGGCTGCCTTGACAAATTTCAATCAGGATTTCGCACCCATTACAGTACTGAGACCGCTCTTATCAAGGTCTTAAATGATATTCGTTTAAACACAGACTCTGGTAAAATTTCAGTCTTAGTGTTATTAGATCTTAGCGCAGCATTTGACACTATAGACTATATAATTCTGCTGGACAGACTAGAAAATTGGGTTCGACCTTCAGGTACCGCCCTAAATTGGTTAAAACCTATCTAGCGGACAGAAAGTGTTTTGTCTCTATTGGCCTTTTCGCTTCTGAGCTGATTACAATGACTTGTGGTATCCCCCAAGGATCAATCATTGGGCCTCTATTATTAAATCTATATATGCTCCCATTAGGACAAAAAGAAAAAAGACATTGCTTACCACAGCTATACAGACGACACCCAAATTAACATAGCTCTCTTATCAAATGATTATGGTCCAATTGATATGCTCTGTCAATGCATCAAACACATCAATATTTGGATGCGTCAACATTTTCTATAATTAAATAAAAATAAAACGGAGATAATTGTTTTCGGTGCTCATGCTAAAAGACTCAGAGTCTGTGGTTACCTTGATACTTTGTCCCTTCAAACTAAAACTCAGGATAGAAATCTCAGAGTAATTTTGTACTCAGAATTCAATTTCATTACCCATATTAATCTAATAACAAAATAAGCTTACTATCACATAAAAAATATAGCAAGACTCAGAGACTTTATGCCTAAACAGAACAGAAAAGCTTAATCACGCCTTTATCTCCAGGAAATTGGATTAATGTAATGGTTTATTTACAGGCCTATCAAAAAAAAAAGATTCACCAACTACAACCTATCCAAAGTGCCACAGCTAGAGTGTAAACAAAAACAAGAAAATTTGGTCACATCACGTCAGTCATTACATGCCAGTCATTAGGTCTTTACACTGGCTCCCAATCAATCAAAGAATTAACTTCAAAGTATTGCTGCTTGCGTACAAGTCACTAAATGGGCTAGGTCCTTAATATATCTCAGATCTGCTATTGCCATATGAACCTCCCAGAGCCGTAAGATCATCTGATGTAGACTTATTAACCATTCCAAGGGTTAGAACAAAACATGGACAGGAAGCCCTCAGTTACAACGCTACTTATAGCTGGAATAAACTAATTAGAAATGCCCAAACTTTTAAAACTAAACTTAAAACATTTATGTTCTGTGCCATATACACTTAAATTTTCCAGACTGTTTGAATTACTTTTAACTTTTTAATGAGATTGTTTTTAACTTATTAAAATTGTTTTATTTTATATATATATATATATATATATATATATATATATATATACATACAGTATCTCACAAAAGTGAGTACACCCCTCACATTTTTGCATATATTTGATAATATCTTTTCATGTGACAACACTGAAGAAATGACACTTTGCTACAATGTAAAGGAGTGTACAGCTTATATAACAGTGTAAATTTGCTGTCCCCTCAAAATAACTCAACACAGCCAATAATGTCTAAGCCGCTGGCAACAAAAGTGAGTACACCCCTAAGTGAAAATGTCCAAATTGGGCCCAATTAGCCATTTTCCATCCCCGGTGTCATGTGACTCGTTAGTGTTATAAGGTCTCAGATGTGAATGGGGAGCAGGTGTGTTAAATTTGGTGTTATCATTCTCACACTCCCTCATACTGGTCACTGGAAGTTCAACATGGCACCTCATGGCAAAGAACTCTCTGAAGATCTGAAAAAAAGAATTGTTGCTCTACATAAAAATGGCCTTGGCTATAAGATTACCAAGACCCTGAAACTGAGCTGCAGCACGATGGCCAAGACCATACAGCGGTTTAACAGGACAGGTTCCACTCAGAACAGGCCTCGCCATGGTCGACCAAAGAAGTTGAGTGCACGTGCTCAGCGTCATATCCAGAGGTTGTCTTTGGGAAATAGACGTATGAGTGCTGCCAGCATTGCTGCAGAGGTTGAAGGGGTGGGGGGTCAGCCTGTCAGTGCTCGGACCTTACGCCGCACACTGCATCAAATTGGTCTGCATGGCTGTCGTCCCAGAAGGAAGCCTTTTCTAAAGATGATGCACAAGAAAGCCCGCAAACAGTTTCCTGAAGACAAGCAGGCTAAGGACATCGATTACTGGAACCATGACCTGTGGTCTGATGAGACCAGGATAAACTTATTTGGTTCTGATGGTGTCAAGGGTGTGTGGCGGCAACCAGGTGAGGAGTACAAAGACAAGTGTCTTGCCTACAGTCAAGCATGGTGGTGGGAGTGTCATGGTCTAGGGCTGCATGAGTGCTGCCGGCACTGGGGAGCTACAGTTCATTGAGGGAACCATGAATGCCCACATGTACTGTGATATACTGAAGACGATACCACTGCCTTGCTAAAGAAGCTGAGGGTAAAGGTGATGGACTGGCCAAGCATGTCTCCAGACCTAAACCCTACTGAGTATCTGTGGGGCATCCACAAACGGAAAGTGGAGGACCGCAAGGTCTCTAACATCCATCAGTCCTGTGATGACATCATGGAGAAGTGGTAGAGGACTCCATTGGCAACCTGTGAAGCTCTGGTGAATTCCATGCCCAAGAGGGTTAAGGCAGTGCTGGAAAATGATGGTGGCCACACAAAATATTGACACTTTGGGCCCAATTTGGACATTTTCACTTAGGGGAGTACTCACTTTGGTTGCCAGCGGTTTAGACATTAATGGTTGTGTGTTTTGTTATTTTGAGGGGACAGCAAATTTACACTGTTATACAAGCTGTACACTCACTACTTCACATTGTAGCAAAGTGTCATTTCTTCAGTGTTGTCACATGAAAAGATATAATCAAATATTTACAAAAATGTGAGGGGTGTACTCACTTTTGTGAGATACTGTATAAACAGCTCCAGAAAAAAATAAGACTACTGCCTACTGCGCCTTCTTCTTTCCTTTCCAAAGAAAGTTTGGGTTAGGGTTAGTTAAAGGAAGGTTTTGAGTGAGGAATAAAGGGTTAAAATTAAGAGACAAAAAAAAGGTGCAGTGGTCTCTTAATTTTTTCCAGAGCTGTATGTGTATATATATGCCTTTCTTGGCTTGTGTAAAGCACTTTGAGTTGCATTGTGTATGAATGTGCTATATAAATACATTTGAGTTTATTTGACTTGCATTTAAAAACGTACTATTATTTTCACACAAACCATGTATTTTTACAGATGGTAATAGTTACTATATAGTTATGGAGCATTGTGAGGGTGGAGATATGTCACAGAAGATAAGAGACAGGATGGAGACTGGGATCCCTTTCTCAGAAGAACAGGTATTTCAGATAAATAGCATATTAGTTGTGTTCCAAGCTGTCTATTTTACTGATGTCAAGTCATCAACTATGCAGTCCGGAATTACATTGGTTTATCATTGCTGATACAGTTGCTCATAAGTTTGCATACCCTGGCAGAAATTGTGAAATTATGGCATTGATTTTGAAAATATTACTGATCATGCAAAAAAACTGTCTTTTATTTAAGGATAGTGATCATATGAAGCCATTTATTATCATAGTTGTTTGGCTCCTTTTTAAATCATAATGATAACAGAAATCACCCAAATGGCCCTGAGCAAAAATGTACATACCCTTCAAAGTTTTGGCCTTGTTACAGACACACAAGGTCACACACATGGCTTTTTAAATTGCAATTAGTGGCAGTGTGTAAATAGTCAATGAGTTGGTTAGCTCTCACATGGATGCACTGAGCAGGCTAGATACTGAGCCATGGGGAGCAGAAAATAACTGTCAAAAGACCTGCGTTACAAGGTAATGGATCTTTATAAAGATGGAAAAGGAAATAAAAAGATATCCAAAGCCTCGCAAATACCAGTCAGTACTGTTCAATTACTTATTAAGAAGTGGAAAATTCAGGGATCTCTTCATACCAAGCCAAGGTCAGGTAGACCAAGAAAGATTCCAGCCAAAACTGCCAGAAGAATTGTTTGGGATACAAAGAAAAACCACAGGTAACCTCAGGAGAAATACAGGTTGCTCTGGAAAAGACGGTGTGGTTGTTTCAAGGAGCACAATATGACGATACTTGAACAAAAATGAGCTGCATGGTCGAGTTGCCAGAAAGAAGCCTTTACTGCGCCAATGCCACAAAAAAGCCCGACAACACCTTGACACCCCTCACAGCTTTTGGCACAATGTCATTTGGAGTGATGAGACCAAAATAGAGCATTATGGTCACAACCATAAGCGCTATATTTGGAGAGGGGTCAACAAGGCCTATAGTGAACAGAATACCATCCCCACTGTGAAGCATGGTGGTGGTTCACTGATGTTTTGGGGTGTGTGAGCTCTAAAGGCATGGGGAATCTTGTGAAAATTGATGGCAAGATGAATGCAGCATGTTATTAGAAAATACTGGCAGACAATTTGCATTCTTCTGCAAGAAAGCTGCGCCTTTGGACTTTCCAGCACGACAATGACCCTAAACACAAGGCCAAGTTGACACTCCAGTGGTTACAGCAGAGAAAGGTGAAGGTTCTGGAGTGGCCATCACAATCTCCTGACCTTAATATCTTTTAGCCACTCTGGGGAGATCTCAAACGTGCAGTTCATGCAAGACGACCAAAGACTTTGCATGACCTGGAGGCATTTTGCCAAGTCAAATGGGCAGCTATTCCACCTGCAAGAATTTGGGGCCTCATAGACATCAACAGACTGTATGCTGTCATTGATGCTAAACGGGGCAATAAACAGTATTAAGAACTAAGGGTATGCAGACTTTTGAACAGGGGTCATTTAATTTTTTTGTTTGTTGCCATGTTTTGTTTTATGATTGTGCCATTCTGTTATGCCCTACAGTTGAATGTGAATCCCATAAGAAATAAAATACATTTGTTTTGCCTGCTCTCTCATGTTTTATTTACAAATGCCACATATGTTACCAATTCTACAAAGATATGCAAACTTTTGAGTACAACTGCATGTTCATCAGACCAGGCTTTTTTGTAGGTTTGGCAAGTTCTTCTGCAGTGAGTCAGCTTGGAACACAGACATTTTCATTTATGACATTGCATCCAAACTATGTTACTCCATGTTAAACAAAAGATATTAACTGTATTTCTTCCCAGATCATGGACTGGCTGGTTGAGATCTGTATGGCTCTTAAGTGTGTCCACGACAAGAAACTTCTTCACAGAGACCTGAGACCACAGGTAAACACTGGCCTTTCAAAAAGAAGAAAAATATATTCAAGTATGTCTTTATGATATAGAAATTGGGGAACAAAACAGGAGAGTGTTTTTGCTAAAACAGCAGTGGGCTGGATTCAGACCCATTCTGCATTGGGTCTAGTCCCCTGGACCATCCTAGGCCACTACACTGGTCTGTCACGTGGTTCTCAACACTCTCATTGGGGACCCCCAGGTTTTCCATGTATTTTATCTATTCCAGAAATTGCACACCTGATTCAAATGGTCAACTAATCATTACGCTTTTGATTACATGAATCGGATCCCAGTACTACAATAGAGGTTAGAGAAGTTAGCAGGATACATTTATCTA
Source organism: Esox masquinongy (assembly GCA_016801175.1). Taxonomy (NCBI): domain Eukaryota; kingdom Metazoa; phylum Chordata; class Actinopteri; order Esociformes; family Esocidae; genus Esox; species Esox masquinongy. The sequence goes on along the minus strand of JACXGI010018471.1, from coordinate 1,921 downwards.
CTCTGTGTTCATAACCTGTATGACAAAAGCGGCTTACGATTTTTACCTAGGTAAATGTGTATCACAACATATTATTCAGAAGTAGTAGTGTCCTGCTAAATTAACCTCAAAGTTTGGCAACAGTTCCAAAAAACTCTAAAAACCAAAGTCTACAAGCAAGGAAGCAAGTTTATTTATATAGAACAATTCATACATTGAAGCAATTCAATCTGCTTTACCAAGAAAAAAATATATAAAAATACAATAACAAAAATAAATACTCAAATGAAAACATCAAAACAAATGAAAACATAATAATAAAAAAAAGAATAAAAAAATAAATAGAATAAAAACGGGATAAAAACATAGGAAGCTATAAGGCTAAACAGTGTGGTTAAGTTTAAGTGCTCAGTCATAGGCACGTGAAAAGAGAAGTGTTTTTAACCTGGTTTTAAAAATTGATACGTTTGGGGCACGTCTAAGATCTTCTGGTAGTTTATTCCAGTGTACAGCATAACTGCTAAACACCGCTTCTCCATGTTTAGTTTGGACTCTGGGCTCTACTAGCTGACCTGTGTTCATGGATCTAAGAGCCCTGCTCGGTTTATATTCTTCAAACATATCAGAAATGTATTCGGGTCCTAAACCATTCAGAGATTTATAAACTAAAAGCACCACTTTGAAATCTATTCTGTAAGTGACTGGAAGCCAATGCAAAGATTTAAGAACCGGAGAGATGTGCTCTGTTCTCTTGGTCCTGGTTAACATTCTAGCAGCAGCATTCTGAATGAGCTGCAGCTGTTTTACAGTCTTTTTGGGGACTTTTTACAGTAGTCAACCCTACTAGAGATAAAAGCATGGATGAGCTTCTCTTGGTCTTTTTGGGACAAGCCTTTTATTCTGGCTATATTTTTTAGATGATAGAATGCTGTTTTGGTAACCGCTTTGATATGACTGTTAAATGTGAGGTCTGAGTTTATCAGAACACCAAGATTACGCACTTGATCTTTGGTTTTAAGGGCCCGATAATCCAGCTCTTTACTAATACTTCTTTTATTTTTGTTGCCAAACACAATAATCTCAGTTTTATCTTGGTTTAATTGTAGACAATTTTGGTTCATCCAGGTATTTTTGTGCTCTATCCAGCGACACAGTCTATTGGGCTTTTGTCATACAGGTGCTGGTCATATAATTAGAATATCATCAAAAAGTTGATTTATTTCAGTAATTCTATTCAAAAAGTGAAACTTGGATATTATATTCATTCATTACACACAGACTGATATATTTCAAATGCTTATTTCCTTTAATTGTGATGATTGATACTGACAACTAATGAAAATCCCAAATTCAGTATCTCCGAAAATTACAATATTATTAAGACCAATACAAAAAAAGGATTTTTAGAAATGTTGGCCAACTGAAAAGTATGAACATGAAAAGTATGAGCATGTACAGCACTCAATTCTTAGTTGGGGCTCCTTTTGCCTGAATTACTGCAGCAATGCGGCGTGGCATGGAGTCGATCAGTCTGTGGCACTGCTCAGGTTTATGAGAGCCCAGGTTGCTCTGATAGTGGCCTTCAGCTCTTCTGCATTGTTGGGTCTGGCGTATCGCATCTTACTCTTCACAATACCCAATAGATTTTCTATAGGGTTAAGGTCAGTCGAGTTTGCAGGCAAATTAAGAACAGGGATACCATGGTCCTTAAACCAGATACTAGTAGCTTTGGCACTGTGCAGATGCCAAATCCTGTTGGAAAATGAAATCTGCATCTCCATAAAGTTGGTCAGCAGCAGGAAGCATGAAGTGCTCTAAAACTTCCTGGTAGACGGCTGCGTTGACCTTGGACCTCAGAAAACACAGTGGACCAACACCAGCAGATGACATGGCACCCCAAACCATCACTGACTGTGGAAACTTTACACTGGACTTCAAGCAA
>JACXGI010018470.1:0-13282 GCA_016801175.1 Esox masquinongy | reverse complement strand
GGGGGGGTGGTAGTCACCAGAGGAGGAGGAGAGTGGTAGTCATTGAAGGAGGTGGTAGTTACCGGAGGAGGTGAGTGGTAGTCACCGGAGGAGGAGTGTGAGGGGTTAGCTCAGTATAGACACTGAAATGACCAGGGCTGTCACCGTGGAGACAACAACCCTGTCTGGGTGTGACTGAAGGGCATTGTGATAAATGCCTGCTGTTCTCCACAAGCACACAATACTCTGCTGGCAGCGCTGTAACTCAATAACCAAAGGAAAGTTCAATTTTAAATACCTCCTGTCCCTCCCTACCCTTTATATCATTTTTTATGTGTTTATATTTATATGGACTACACCTCCCACAATCTCTCGCTCTCTCAATCCCACGCACTATTCATGTGGAATGGAGTATAACAATGTCAACATTTTGTTCAGTAGCTTTTTGTAAGAGAGACATTTATTCTTTTTCTCCGTCCCTCTACACACACACTGACATATATTTAATTCCTACGGCTTGCCAAGCCGTCCAAGAAAAAAAAAACGTGTGCCTCATATTAACTGTTTTATTCCCTGTTATATGATGTCTTGCCAGAGGGAACCACCAAACATTGATCATCATCTTCCTGGTTCTGGGGCCACGGGCCACAGAGTTCAGAACTGGGCTTGCAATTAATTCCCTATAGGCTTATTTCCGAGGGCCAGTTTCTTCAACTGGATTTTGCCTATCGCAAAGGCAAATGCATTGGTAATGAGTTTAACATCTCATATTACTTCTGTTCCTCATTTTACTTCTGTTCCATATTTTCACTTCTGTTCCATATTTTCACTTCTGTTCCATATTTTCACTTCTGTTCCATATTTTTTCTTCTGTTCCATATTTTCACTTCTGTTACGTATTTTCAGTTCTGTTCCATATTTTCACTTCTGTTACATATTTTATTTCTCTATATCTAAAGGGACTATATATGTAGGATTTGAATGAGAAATATCATTGTAAAAATAAGGAAATGTCCATAATATAGTCATCGTGTAATGAGTGTTTCACAACATTTATTCACCAGAAATTATTTTCGCTGCTTGCTAACTCATAGCCTAGAAGGCTGAATATCTGTTGATCAACAGAAGACATAAGACATACTGATGCCTGTTCATTTGCAAATCACGAAAAATCTCTCCCCATTGATGAAATTCTACAGGTTCTGTTCAAATAGCTGAACAAGCACTGCATAGTGTAGAGAACCATTCGGCTATCCAAATAGTTTTTAAAATATTTGAAATACATTTTTTTCGCTAAATAAGGATGTGAAACCTACCAACTCTAGGGCACAACCCTGTCTCATGGGGTACACGTAACATAGTATGCGTACATCTGGGACACTTCTTTAATTGATATGTTCCTTTACGATACGTTTCATCACAATTTGTATTGCAGTTTGCAAAATGTGTGACGTAATGAATTTGCTTAAACGTATGGTATGATATTCTCAACCAATTTGCTCTCGCTGCAATTCCCATAGTTCCATATGCGTGGAGAATACATTTTAATCCTATAAATGTAATCCGATCCGATTACATTTATTATCCCATCCACAAAATCAGTGTTGAAAACTAGAAAAAAGCGTTACATCTTAAAGCCTCGTTTCATCACAGCAACTCCCGGCAGACACGGGAGAGTCAAAGATCAGGGGGAGTCCTCTAAAACATATCCCGACAATCTGTTCTACTTTTACCACTTTTATCTGTTCTACTTAACTGCAAACCAAAAGCCGCACGCTTAGAGAGCTCGCCTCTGTCCAGTGACTGAACTTGAGTTTGACGGCACCAGAATTGCTGTAAGATTCTAGAGTCGCGGTGTGGCGAAGAATCCCTGTCTGGCCTCTAACGCAAAGGTGCTGAGGGAATTGGAAACACGCGGTCACGGTCGGTTTGCCACGACCAAGATAAGGACCCTGGTCACAGATGGCCTTAGCATGCTGAGCCACTCAAGTGCTTCCATTCCTCTGCCATGAAGACCGTCATTAGATGTCCATGTTCTGACAAACACTACTGTGACCCTGCCTCCATTCCTCCTTTCCCAGTAGCTGATTGGAGATCTGTGTGTTCCTGTCTCTAGGCCCTCCCTCTTGCCCGCTAGCCAACTCTCACGGGAATGAACCCGGTTGCTGCTAAAGAGCGCTTACGGCATTACCGTCTCTCTCTCAGTCCGTCCTCAGCAGCCAGCTGATGTTATCATGGCCTGACCGGGCGCTCCCAGAGCGCCAGCATGGCTGGTGGAGGCGGTGCCGCGGGGTTAGCACCTGGGCGTGGCGCTGAGTTAAGTTAGCACCTGGGCGTGGCGCTGAGTTAACTCACCCGGCCTGAGTGACGCTCAGGAACGCTTCGTATGAAGACACATAACGCGCGGGCGGAGGGGGAAACGGGTGTGTCAGTCCTCTCCCCGTTCCTCCGCCTGTCGGCTAGCCTGTCTGTCTGCACAAGGCAGGCTCTGTGGCCGCCATTTCCTTTGCAGAGGAACAGAGAGAACGAGAGGGAGGGTGTAGAGGGAGAGACGGAACGTCACGGAATATGAGTTGGCCTCTGCTGCTGAACTGTTCAAACAACGAAAAGTGCTGAAATGGCAGATCGCAGATAAACTTCATGCCTGATATACTTTTCCTCTTAGATGCCTCAGTAGAAATGTAGTCTAGATTGAAAACGAGGCTAAGGATATTGTGAACTTCAAAACAGTGTCTGAAGACGTGCCTCAGTTTCTGTGTTAAGTCTCTATTGGTTTGTGTTGTTATTGAAATAGGAAACGGCTGTTGTCCGACGTTTACTCTTTAGTCGGCTTCTTCTGTGCTACAACTGTATGTTAGTGTGTTCGTTGCCGTGGTGTCTGTGTTACACTGTGTGTCCTAACAGTGTGTATGAACACGCACACACACACACACACACACCCATACCAGCTCCAGGCCTTTTTGCCATTTCCAGACCAAAGAGAAAGAGGAGCTGGCCAGCCAATAGGAGCCCTGCTGTGCTGTTCTCATCCTTTCACACACTCAGCCTCCACCCCACATACACACACCGCTCTGCCTCTACCACACACACACACACACACACACACACACACACACACACACACCCTTCAGCCTCCAGCTCCATGTGTTCCCAGCCTGGGGCCAGCTGATGTCTGTCCCTGTGCCATGGTCTGTAGATGTGTCCACATGCCAGACAGGATTCACATCCATGTGTTCCCCGCCGCCAGCCAGGCAGTGACAGCCCTGTGCCATGGTCTGTAGATTTCCACATGTCAGACAGGATTGACATCCATCTGTTCCCAGCCGCCAGCCAGGCAGTGGCAGCCCTGTGCCATGGTCTGTAGATGTGTCCACATGCCAGACAAGATTCACATCCATGTGTTCCCAGCCGCCAGCCAGGCAGTGGCAGCCCTGTGCCATGGTCTGTAGATGTCCACATGTCAGACAGGATTGACATCCATGTGTTCCCAGCCGCCAGCCAGGGAGTGGCAGCCATGTGCCATGGTCTGTAGATGTGTCCACATGTCAGATAGGATTCACATCCATGTGTTCCCAGCCGCCAGCCAGGCAGTGGCAGCCCTGTGCCATGGTCTGTAGATGTGTCCACATGTCAGATAGGATTCACATCCATGTGTTCCCAGCAGCCAGCAGGGCATTGACAGCCCTGTGCCATGGTCTGTAGATGTGTCCACATGCCAGACAGGATTCACATCCATGTGTTCCCAGCAGCCAGCAGGGCAGTGACAGCCATGTGCCATGGTCTGTAGATGTGTCCACATGCCAGACAGGATTCACATCCATGTGTTCCCAGCAGCCAGCAGAGCATTGACAGCCCTGCGGGTCATTAAAAATACTTTGGTTCAGGCACTAATTGGACCAGCTAAGGCAAGACAGGCTTCTCAAACGGCACCCTTTGACATCGTGTGGGTCTCTGGTCAGAGGTAGTGAACTGTATCCGAAATAGGGCTCCATTTGGGACGCCTCGCGCTCGGAACTGGTTTCCCTGGGAGGCAGCTGCTTGTCTTGGATATGAGTATACTTTCTTGTTTTGCTAATTGATGTAGCTTGTTTATGAAGAGCAGCTCTGCGATTGGTTGAGGGAAGCCTCCTACACCCATGTGAATTTAGATTCCTTCAGCGGTGCGACTGAAGTGGTTGTGTAGTCCCTGGACCCTCGCCTGTTCTAGCTACTGTTAGCACCTCAGCCACGACCAGATGATCGTTGTTGTCGTAACGCTTGGCTTTACTTCGTCCTTCCCACCCGGGCCTCTATTTAACAGTCTTTTCATCCGAGAGCCTTTCTCAATGTCTTCATCACTGAGATTAGCATCTGAATTTCTCTTCATAAATATTTTATTATCCGATGTTATGCACTTTACCACTATTTCCTCAAGATTTTCATCATTTCAAACATAAAACTGAAAATACATATAGTTCATATTAAATTATACAATTGTGTTAAGATTAAGTCTGTTTCTTCAGTTCAACTGTTTGTGCAATGCCAATGAGTATGAAGGACTATTTCATAATTCTGAAGGAAAATGAGAGATTTTACAAAATTGGCTCAGAAGGACTACTTCTGTAGGTAATGTATCATGGGTAAATAGAACACTAGCTGAACAGATTGGAGATTATACAGGAACTATAAAAAGCGATACAGTGTTCAGACACTATATGTACACAACAAACTTTGTTTTCGTTTCTTTTTTATGACCCGAGTATCGGATAAGAACGTATTACGGTAATGAGAATTCTGGATAAACATTTACAAAATGCAGTTGAGCAACTTTGAGTGAATTTAAAACGTGGCACTACCAAACATTTGAAGTCCTTATAGTATTGCAGAGGCATCATGGGCTTTTTTCTAACGTAAATTGCAACCTTTCAAAACCATTTCCTCGACGGTCGCCATCAGTATGGTGTTTATTTTGGGGCAGTCGGATGAACTGTCTGTCGGTTAAAGCTAGCTAATGTAGAGCTGAGGAAACGTGTCAGGAGGACCACAACTGCCCATCTGCTGCTAGGCTCAAAACACTGGTTCACGGGGCTCTTGCTCATCAGCAGAACGTGTGACACAGGGAGGTGTAGGGGCTGTGTAGCGGTACGTCCCATCTGCTTTCAACGGGGAAAAAGCGCTTACGGCGGTGAAACAGGAAGAGTGCTGATTCTGTGGAGTGTATCCCTGACCTGTGAGAACAGAGCTTATTCACTCATTCTGTGTCAGAATGGCTCGGCGCGCCACGGAGCCACCGCCTCTTTAACCGCCGGGAAAACCACACACTGTTCCTCCTGCCAAGGACACATTTAACGCTCCTTCTCTTTGTCGGTCCCTGTTCAGTGTTTACAGCAGCCAGGTGGGGTGGGGTGGGGGGGGCGCACGGGGGAGGGGGCTTTCTGGTGTTTTTGAAGCACACATTTGTTATTTACCTGGATTGTCTTGTTAAATATATGCGTGGAGAATTTGGCTGCCTTTGTTGGAAAGACCTGATATATAATATTTGATAAATACACACACGCACTGTCATATACATATAAATACACACACGCACTGTCATATACATATAAATACACACACGCACTGTCATATACATATAAATACATACACGCACTGTCATATACATATAAATACACACACGCACTGTCATATACATATAAATACACACACGCACTCTCATATACATATAAATACACACACGCACTCTCATATACATATAAATACATACACGCACTGTCATATACATATAAATACACACACGCACTGTCATATACATATAAATACACACACGCACTCTCATATACATATAAATACACACACGCACTCTCATATACAGTATCTCACAAATTTTATACACCCCTCACATTTTTGTAAATATTTGATTACCTTTTCATGTGACAGCACTGAAGAAATGGCACTTTGCTATAATGTAAAGTAGTGAGTGTACAACAGTATAACAGTGTAAATTTGCTGTCCCCTCAAAATAACTCAACACACAGCCATTAATGTCTAAACCGCTGGCAACAAAAGTGAGTACACCCCTAAGTGAAAATGTCCAAATTGTGCCCAGTTAGCCATTTTCCCTCCCCGGTGTCATGTGACTCGTTAGTGTTACAAGGTCTCAGGTATGAATGGGGAACAGGTGTGTTAAATTTGGTGTTATCGCTTTCACACTCCCTCATACTGGTCACTTGAAGTTCAACATGGCCCCTCATGGCAAAGAACTCTCTGTGGATCTGAAAAAAAGAATTGTTGCTCTACATAAAGATGGCCTAGGCTATAAGAAGATTGCCAAGACCCTGAAACTGAGCTGCAGCACGGTGGCCAAGGCCACAGCGGTTTAACAGGACAGGTTCCACTCAGAACCGGCCTCGCCATGGTCGACCAAAGAAGTTGAGTGCATGTGCTCAGCGTCATATCCAGAGGTTGTCTTTGGGAAATAGACGTATGAGTGCTGCCAGCATTGCTGCAGAGGTTGAAGGGTTGGAGGGTCAGCCTGTCAGTGCTCAGACCATACGCCGCACACTGCATCAAATTGGTCTGCATGGCTGTCGTCCCAGAAGGAAGCTTCTTCTAAAGATGATGCACAAGAAAGCCTGCAAACAGTTTGCTGAAGACAAGCAGACTAAGGACATGGATTACTGGAACCATGTCCTGTGGTCTCATGAGACCAAGATAAACTTATTTGGTTCAGATGGTGTCAAGCGTGTGTGGCGGCAACCAGGTGAGGAATACAAAGACAAGTGTGTCTTGCCTACAGTCAAGCATGGTGGTGGTAGTGTCATGGTCTGGGGCTGCATGAGTGCTGCCAGCACTGGGGAGCTACAGTTCATTGAGGGAACCATGAATGCCAACATGTACTGTGACATACTGAAGCAGAGCATGATCCCCTCCCTTCGGAGACTGGGCCGCAGGGCAGTATTCCAACATGATAACGATCCCAAACACACCTCCAAGACGACCACTGCCTTGCTAAAGAAGCTGAGGGTAAAGGCGATGGACTGGCCAAGCATGTCTCCAGACCTAAACCCTATTGAGCATCTGTGGGGCATCCTCAAACGGAAGGTAGAGAAGCGCAAGGTCTCTAACATCCACCAGCTCCGTGATGTCGTCATGGAGGAGAGGAAGAGGACTCCAGTGGCCACCTGTGAAGCTCTGGTGAACTCCATGCCCAAGAGGGTTAAGGCAGTGCTGGAAAATAATGGTGGCCATACAAAATATTGACACTTTGGGCCCAATTTGGACATTTTCACTTAGGGCTGTACTCACTTTTGTTGCCAGCGGTTTAGACATTAATGGCTGTGTGTTGTTATTTTGAGGGGACAGCAAATTTACACTGTTATACAAGCTGTACACTCACTACTTTACAGTGTAGCGAAGTGTCATTTCTTCAGTGTTGTCACATGAAAAGATATAATCAAATATTTACAAAAATGTGAGGGGTGTACTCACTTTTGTGAGATACTATACATATAAATACACACACGCACTGTCATATACATATAAATACACACACGCATGTATGCAGGGCCTTGGGAAAGTATTCAGACCCCTTCAGGTTCTCCATTTTTTGTTTTGTTGTAGACATTTTTTTATTGAGTTAATCTACTCACGAGAGCCCCTAATGACAGAGCAAAAACAAGTTTTTAGAAATATGTGCCAATTTATCGACAATAAAAGAAAAACTGATTATTCAGATCCTTTACTCAGTACTTTGTAGAAGTGCCTTGGGCAGCGATCACAGCTTTCTCTGGGGTATGCCTCCACCAGCTTTGCACAACAAGAACTTTGAATTTCTCTGCAGTGATGGGAGAACCTGCCAGAAGGACAATCATCTCTGCAGCACACCATCAAACAGGACTTTATGATGGAGTGGTGGATACTCCGGAGAAAGGCATATGAAATGCCACATGAAGGGATAAGATTCTCTGGTTTAATGAGATCAAAATCAAACTATTAGGTCTGAATACCAAGCGCTAAATATGGCAAAAACAAGGTACAGCTCATCCCTAAGCGAATACTATCCCTATGATGGAATGTAGTGGTGGTGGGAGCATCATGCTGTGGGGAAGCTTCTCAGCAGCAGCAGCTTGGAGTCACGGTTAAGGGAAGGATTAACGGTGCAAAACACAGAGGTCCTTCAGAAGACTTACGGGACGTTGTGTGTCGATTGACGGCAACAGCAGTTAATTCAATCAAGTAGGAATTTAGTCTATGACACAACGGATGCGCAAAAAATGTGAACACTTTTCATTTTTAATGTCCATTGAAACCTGTTAAGTGGAAGTGGAGGGTGTGAAATCTAATGTTGTACCATAAAATCCTTTATTTCTTAGCAGCAGTCTGAGCAACGGGCCCCTCAGTCATCAGTTCACCCTGTAACGAAGCATTTGACTGGACAGCCGCCTCCTCCACGGGATGACTGACAGGGCAGAGGAGGCCAACATGTTACTAAGGCGCTTAGTTCTGTAACGCGTCAGAAAGTCTCACTAATCTCCCTTCCCACGCCACCAAAACTCGTGTATATTTATCCCCGGAATTATACGTCAAAATAAACCTCCACAGGCCTGGCCTGCACTTCAGTGACCATCCCACTAAACTCGCAGCCCATACTGGAAACAAAACACCTACCGGCAGAGAATCGGGCTGGGTGTTGTATGTACACAATTAAATGTAGGTGTTGTTTAGCTGTAAGATAAACACTCTCCTCTGCCTCGCTGTAATGACAGGCGGACGATGCGGAGGTGTCCCTACTGGCAACCTATTCTCTTTGTAGTGCACTTCCTTACACCAGGCCCCTCTGTCCTGTTAGTAGACCACTACGCAGGGAGTAGGGTGTCGTTTGGGAGTATCCTCTGAGCCAGTGTGCTTGGCTGCACTAATGGTTGTTTACTCAACTCCAGGACTACCAACCCCTCCGTCACATGCTCTACTGCTGCACCCGCTCCCTCCCTCCCTCCCTTTCTCTCGCTTTCGCTCCCTCCCTTTGTCGCTTTCCCGTCTTTTGCTCTCCCTCCCCTTCCTCTCCCTCACTGTCTCCCTCCCTCTCTTGCTCTCCTCGCTCACTATTCCTGGCTCCTGAAATGTGGGAGTGTTTTTTTTTGAAGGGTTAGTGGTTAGAAGTTTTCCGAAGGGTTAGTGATTCGGGGTCGATGGTCCATTGTTATCGAGCCTTGTTTTTCTTCATAATACTGCCGCCCGTCCTCATCTCCTCCCCTTCCTCCTCCTCCCCTTCTTCATCCTACTCCTCCTCTTCTCCGCCCAAGGCCTTGCCAGTAACGGCCGTTTGGCTTGATGTCAGGGCTGGGGCCTTTTGTGGCTCCGTCACAAATCTGCCAAGAAAAACACCAACCATCTGTTCAGCCTGTAGAGAGGGAGATGAGGGAGGGAGAGAAAAATGGAGAGGAAGGGTGAGATGGAGACAGGAGTTTAGCTTTGCTCAGGCTGTGTAACACTGTGTACATAAGCAATGGATTCCTACTCAATCATCTCCTGGCCTCTCTCACACACACACACACACACACACACACACACACACACACACACACACACTAAACCAAAGAGAGAGAGGATTGCAGCAGCTGTAGAAAAAAAAATATACTTCAGTTGGAGTGCCCGCATTCAGACACATTTATCACATCCACACACACGCTGAATAAGATGCTAGCAGTAGCGTTGTGTAGTGCGGCATCTGAAGTGGCGTTAGCGGAGATGCAGCGGAGAGGGTGGGGGTTGGGTGGGGGTTCAGCAGTGGTGATATTAGCTAAGCTCTTCCCTTGTCCGTGGATAATCCATGGGGCAGAAATCTCCTGCGGATGGGAGCGGCAGCGTTTTAAAAAGCCTTATAATTTCTAGCTTATGACGCCGCTGTCCTATGTTCCTGGAGTCACGGGAGCTCCACACAATATCCCAGATGGCCCCCTGTTCCTCAAAGGGCTCTGGTCAACCTTAGGGCACTACAGAGACAACAAGGGTGTCATTTGGAATATGTCCAATGGGATGGATATGTCGTCAAAGTGTTTCGTATCTTAGTGCATCATACAGCGTTTTTCCCTTCACCCCGCCCCTCTCTCAAAGTTAACAATCCGCATCCCATTCTGCGCGCTATACACACACACACACACACACACGTTGTGTTCTATATTTGGACCTCACCCTCCTCTGAGCCTTCCACCAGTTTTATGGACATAATGGTGAGGTCTGTGTGTCATATTCTCAACAGCCGAAATGAAAATACCTTGGCAGAGATTTGAGGGAACGTTCTGGAAATATCACCACGGCTGTTTGCGACGTGGATATTCCACAAGTGAGATGCCATTTGCACCTTGCATTCGAGAAAGACAGTCAGGGTTTTGTGTGATGTTGATGAAATCTTTGCACTTACTGTAGTCAGAAGAAACCCTCTGCCTGCAGGTGGTCAATGTTTGCACATGAACTCTCTATTGACCGACCGTCTTGCTTGCTTGATGTGTCGCTCAGGCCTTCTAGTGTGAAGGCTACACCCCCATTCCCCTCAAGGAGAAAATGAAACGGCCAGGTAGCTTCATGTGTCGCTCAGGCCTGCTAGCGTGAAGGCTACGCCCCCATTCTCCTCAAGGAGAAAATGAAACGGCCATGTAGCTTCATGTGTCGCTCAGGCCTGCTAGCGTGAAGGCTACACCCCCATTCCCCTCAAGGAGAAAATGAAACGGCCAGGTAGTTTGATGTGTCACGTCTGCATGTTCATTTGGTCACTGTTAAGGCAAAGGCATAGAACCGCCTTTTGTGGATAAGCTGCCACGGAGTCTAAGTGAATGGCACTGAGCCACATCTCTGAATCTCCACGCATCAGTACACCTTAGTACTGTGGACAGAAATCTCTATATAGCTCCAAAAACTTGGTTTCCAGTTCTAAAAGTATGAAACACACAACCGATTCTTACAGTATCTTGAAGTTTTATTAAAGAGAAGATTGAAAACAATCGAAAACTGCATTGAGCTTGTTTTTTTAGTCCTTGACTAGGCTTAATCTGCCTTCATAACCGTCCCATTATGTTTAAATCCCTTACCGATGTACGTGTTTCTTTAATGACGGGACCCAACATATGAGTCACAGGAACTCTGGTCATATTCTGGAGCGGGTGCCTTGATGGTTGGTGGCGTTTGACGGCTGTTGAAGGAGGCCCGATCAGTGGGCATATCATCCCTGTGAATGCTTCTCAGAAATGCCAGTTGACAGATTGACAGGCCGGTTGGTGTGGCTGTTTCAACAGGCTGTCAGTCTGTCTGTTTGACACTAATTTGCCACATGAGGCCACTAACAAGCAGGAGAATGTACAGAGCCTTGATCTCCGCCCACTCCTCCCTAAGTCAGATGACTTCGCTGCAGGGCAGCAGCAGCCCCGCCTCTCTGTTTATGTAACACTGCTAGTTCTGTTTATTCCTTTCCTCGTTAGCGGAGACAGCAGCTAAACCCCACATAAAACACCACAGTTCAGAACGCTCACAGAGAGGACCACGTTATATTGAATATGGAGCTTCATGACAAATGTGTTGACAGAACACCATAGACAACAAGCAAATAATTGACATAGAAATATAGCACTTAGAAGGAGCAAATGCAATTCTGTCTTCAAACAAGGTGAATACCACAAGTAAAAACATGTTATAGAGATGGAGAGGGAGCATTTAAAAAATATTTTATTGTATTTTCCTGCATCTCCAAAACCAGTTGTTCATTTATATTCCAGCTCAGCAAAGTGGTCAGCCTGACAGCCAAACCTTTCGGAGCATTTTCTTTGATACTTCCTCTTCCGTTTGTGAGGGAGGAGCTGAGATGGATTGTGGCCCAATAGAGAGCCCCTCCGCAGCCAGTCTTCCATCCCCCCCCCCCCACATCCGAGGCCTGTTTCCAACGGTTACTCTCAACCGTCCCGGCACCTGCTGTTCCGTTTACAGCCAAGGCAACGTTTACGTTGTGGTTAATATGACAGCACTTCGTCTGCTCCCGGGCCATCCAGAGCCACCAGTGAGGACGTGTGTGTCAGCCTGTTGCTAGGAGAGACCTGCGTCTGAGAGCGGTAACGTTTAAGGCCGAGCAGAGCGAGCACTCGACCCTCATAGTCTCCCGCGGCGTTGAGCCCTCTCCAGCCCTGCCACCTGACACGTCGATTTTGACTGTTCAATTAGATTTCACATCAGGACGCCCCCCCCCCCCCGCCCTTGGTCCAACTGGCACCTGGTCCCTCAACCTTTCCCTCAAACCCCCTGCTGGTCAGTTTGGGGGAGGGGGGGGAGAGAGGAACCGGCAGCAACCTCATACTATGACATTGTTGACATGTTTCTAGGGCCACCCGATGATCTGACTGATGTATGACCGGTGTCGCCGTTAAACGGGGGGGGGGGGCAGGAAAACAATGACTAGTCATTAAAACGCACCAGAAGAGGCTGTTGAAGGCGGAGCCCGTCTGGAAGCCACACCCTCCTTTGGAAGGCACCCGATTGGCTTCTGGTCCGTAGAGGACGACTGGTCATTCAGGACCCACCTCGCCCCAAATCTGTTTAACTAAAGTGACCGACAAGGGCCCGTGCAGTTAAATTGCAGATTAGCCCTTTGAAGCCTGTATGCGGTGTCTGTCGGTGGGGATGTCTGTGGTTCTGTTCATTACCAGAGATAACCGCTCGCAAAACAGACGACTCAATGGAAATACGGTGAACTAACGGGTCAGAGGTCGGGGGGTGAAAGAGGCAATTCGCCTGAGGAAACAACATAATGGCGCGGAACACAGCAGGACCTGTTGCCAATTTCAGAGCGTGTGTATTATTCACAGTATGTTTGTATTTCAGTGTGAGACCAGAGGTTAACGTGTCAGACCGCCTCTCTCTGAGCCCTGCTAGCCTGTGCTAATGTTTTCACTGTCACATTGATTTCCGGACAGCCCTTTTGTGCGACGGATTTGTCCCCTTCATCCCCTCTGTCTCTTTCTGGCAGAGCTAACACACACACACACACACAGCCGCTGTGAATGTTTGATTAAAGTTGAATTGACTCCTCCCGTGGCTAGACGAGGAACCATTTGGGTCTCTAGTTGTAGCTGTAAAGCTCCTCCGACATGTTCTTTTGTTCCCACTGATCCGCCGCCACCCAGGCAGCCCAGCAGCTCTGGTCTTAATACCCCGGATTTCAGCCCCACAGCCCCTCTGCTCTCTGTCCTGGCCTCACAGACCCAGGCAGGCAGGCAGACCGAGGCAGGCAGGCAGACCGAGGCAGGCAGGCAGACCGAGGCAGGCAGGCAGACCGAGGCAGGCA
>JACXGI010018468.1:0-13224 GCA_016801175.1 Esox masquinongy | reverse complement strand
CCTTCTACAGTATGTCTCTCCTTCTACCATATGCCTCTCCTTCTTGCCATCCCAATGTTTAGCTTTATTTGGCTGTATGCTGACATTTTCCTCTGTGTCAGTCAAGGAAGGAAACTCAAGGTCAGTCCCTGTACTTATAAGGAAAGTCTCCACAAAATATCATTATACCCTTGTAATTTATAGGCATACAGTCACCTGTCAAGATTTTGTGGAATGAGGATCAGTGTAAATGTTGCTAGTTACAGTTGTGCTCATAAGTTTGCATACCCTGGCAGTGAAATTTTGGCATTGATTTTGGAAATATGACTGATCATGCAAAAAAACTGTATTTTATTTAAGGATAGTGATCATATGAAGCCATTTATGATCACGTAGTTTTTGCCTCCTTTTCAAATCATAATGATAACAGAAATCACCCAAATGGCCCTGATCAAAAGTTTACATACCGTTGAAAATTTGGCCTTGTTACAGACACAAGGTGACACACACAGGTTAAAATCACAATTAAAGGTGAATTTCCCACACCTGTGGCTATTTAATTGCAATTAGTGTCTTTGTATAAATAGTCAATGAATTTGTTAGCTCTCACGTGGATGCACTGAGCAGGCTAGAGACTGAGCCATGGGGAGCAGAAAAGAACTGTCAAAAGACCTGCATAACAAGGTAATGGAACTTTATGATGGAAAGATGGAAAGATGGAAAAGGACATAAAAGATATCCAAAGCCTTGCAAATGCCAGTCTGTACTGTTCAATCATTTATTAAGAAGTGGAAAATTCGGGGATCTCTTGATATCAAGCCAAGGTCAGGTAGACCAAGAAGAATTGTTCGGGATACAAAGAAAAACCCACAGGTAACCTCAGGAGAAATACAGGCTGCACTGGAAAAAGACGGTGTGGTTGTTTCAAGGAGCACGAAACGACAATATTTGAACAAAAATGAGCTGTGTGGTCGAGTTTCCAGAAAGAAGCCTTTACTGCGCCAATGCCACAAAACAGCCCGGTTACAATATGCCCAACAACACCTTGACATGCCTCACAGCTTCTGGCACACTGTAATTTGGAGTGACGAGACGAAAATAGAGCTTTATGGTCACAACCATAAGCGCTATGTTTGGAGAGGAGTCAACAAGGCCTATAATGAACAGAATACCACCCCCACTATGAAGCATGGAGGTGGCTCACTGATGTTTTGGGGATGTGTGAGCTCTAAAGGCACGGGGAATCTTGTGAAAATTAATGGCAAGATGAATGCAGCATGTTATCAGAAAATGCTGGCAGACAATTTGCATTCTTCTGCACGAAAGCTGCACATTGGATGCTCTTGGACTTTCCAGCAAGACAATGACCCTAAGCACAAGGCCAAATTGACCCACCAGTGGTTACAGCAGAAAATGGTGAAGGTTCTGGAGTGGCCATCACAGTCTCCTGACCTTAATATCATCGAGCCACTCTGGGGAGATCTCAAACGTGCAGTTCATGCAAGACGACCAAAGACTTTGCATGACCTGGAGGCATTTTGCCAAGACAAATGGGCAGCAATGCCACCTGCATGAATTCTGGGCCTCATAGACAACTATTACAAAAGACTGCACGCTGTCATTGATGCTAAAGGGGGCAATACACAGTATTAAGAACTAAGGGTATGCAGACTTTTGAACAGGGGTCAGTTCATTTTTTTCTTTGTTGCCATGTTCTGTTTTATGATTGTGCCATTCTGTTATGACCTACAGTTGAATATGAATCCCGTAAGAAATAAAAGACGTGTTTTGCCTACTCACTCGTGTTTTCTTTACAAATGGTACTGTACATATAGTACCTATTCTCCAAGGGTATGCAAACTTTTGAGCACAACTGTAATTATTCCCACTGTCACCTATTGCTAGGTTTGTCGAGCTTGTATGTTAACCATGGTCCTGATCACTTTGATATTTGTAAATTAAACATACAGATAACAATTTTTCCAATTAAGACAAATTGAATTCAAAGCATTAGCTGACGTTAGCTAGCCAGTAAACAAGCCAGCCAAGCCAGCTAGTTTAGATTATACAAAAAATAGTTTAGACGATATCTAGAGATGAATGACATTGAGCTGGTCATACAGCAGTTACTGTCAGATAAATACAAATATTCTCTAGCTTCATATCACACTTGTTTTCTTTATCAACCATCTTTGACTAACTTTACACAACTACTCCCGCAACTGCAGCTACAAATTTCCATCACCCCGAGCCGCACTGTCAAGAACGACCTATGAGCGAACGTCTTTGCAAAAGGATCACTGCCTGTCTGTCTGGCCTTACTTCACAACACACAGTCATGCATATGTTTGCTTTCGTGTTATTATATTTATATCAGTTCACCACTTCTATTCTGTCTGTGAAAAATTGAATACAGAGGACATGACTTTGGCATCCTCAATGATAGATACAGGCCTGGGGAGCAGGTGGTGCTGCAAGTAACACCAAATAAATAACTTGTTGGCCTGGACGCAAAACCAAGAATTGCACGCACACATGAGTCACACACACATACACACACACACACACACACACACACACACACACACACACACACACACGCACACACACACATATACACATACACTCAATCAAAAACACATCTCCCTGGAAAAGCCAGAACCAAAAGAGACCCTGGCATTACTTTGTCGGATTGTAGCCCCGTTTTTGTTCTTCCCTACTGAGTCATGTGACTCCGAGGTCCTGTGATGATTGAGGACACATCCTTCAAGTTACCATGGAGACCCACACCTCCGATCCCGGCCAGACCCGCCAACCGTTAACCCCGCATCGGCCCTCTGTCTGTGCCAACGAGGAGGAGTAGGGAGAGAAGATGACACTGTCGCCTCTCTCCTAATTTGTTTTAATTGGTAGCTCATTAGGTGAACCAGGTCAGTGTCAGGCGGAGCAACCTGTCAGGGCACAGGGGTTAATGAGAGGGAGAAGACGCAGATAGATTAAAAACTCTTCCTTTTCCCCTCCCATTTTTTTTTCTGGTTCCTACTGAGCCAGCTAAACAGACAGACATTCCAGTGCCTGCCTCTCTGCCCTAGACCCTACCTCATGATAAAGAACCAGCTAGACAGCAAACGATCAAACTGGCTAGCTCTCTGTCCCAGACTCGTTGCGATAATGGCTGGTAATGGCTCAGGCTCTAGCTCGCAGTACTGGTTGGACAGACAAATTGCTGAAACTGTCTGAGGTAATGTGGAAACTGAGCCTACACTGAGTCACCACACACCTCTATAATGGTCCCTAAATACAGTAAAACAAATGGTACTTCTGGGTCATTGTGTGTTTGTGTGTGTGTGTGTGTGCGTGTGTGTGTGTGTGTGTGTATGTCTATCCACTGGGCCCAAGAGTGACCACAGGATGCATTATATGGGATGGTGAGACACATCGGTTAGCCATTCAGCCACTGGGGCTTATACGCACGGTCAGCTTTTAATACTGAAACACAGTCCCATTGGTCCTGAGAAAGGGGGTCACATGACAAGGTGAAAAAAAAGAGACCATAATGCAATACAAGAAAAAGAATGAGCGTAACATTAGATTGATGAAATTGTATCGTTCAATGACGAAAACCGAGCTTGTAAGAGCTCTTATAGTTTAATAACGCTTACCAAGAACCCACCCTGTTGTATTCCGATCATTCTGTGGAATAGATTACCCGTCTCTAATTTAGATGTGTATTTCATCCTATTCTTTTTTTTGTGAAACTAAAAAAATTGCCTATAATTATCATGGCAGATTCTCCAATGTATCTAGGTGAGATTTGACAGGTGAGTTATTAAATTGTCACCCCACGCTGATAAACATATTAATTTACTCCACAGCAGATAATTTCATTGGTGCCGTCACATGAAACGCAGGTCTGAAGGTACCTTTCAAATCTGTCTATGTAATTGTTCAAAACTTTCACAAAATCAATGATGCTTTGAAATATAAAATTTCTATATGTTATTGAAAATTTAATTCTCAATAATTGTCATATCCTCAAAGTAACTTTTAACCTTATACATACAGGTAAGGTAACTAAGATCTACCTAAAACTGAAGTTTTACCATTTCAGACATATGGTGCAATGAGAAGGGGATTGTTTGAGTGATAAAGACAGTGGTAGAACTGCAAAGGTTGGTTGAATCTTTGGTTCAGCAAGTCCCAAAAACTACATTTACATGCCACCACAATGGCAACAAGCTATTTGGAAATGCTACCATGTGAAAGCATCTATGATCATCAACACATAAATGACAGCACCTGGAGTTTGATAAAACATCACTAGCACTATATTTGGCAACAGTTTTTATGGTCAGATAGCAAAAGTATGGATTATTGACGAGAAACACCAGTGGCTTTGGTGTAAATAGAGAGATGGCCCTGCATATAACAACAAATTCCCACTTTGAAATATGGTGGCAGATACATCATGTTGTGGGGCTGTTTTGTTTCCAAAGGCCTTGAGTGTTTAGAGCAAATTCTGGCTGCCTTGTCATAGAATGTTCCTGCGTATCTATGTTCCAAAGCATTCCTCTAGATTCACACAAAATTCTCTCACTGACCACAGAATCAAGTTATTGCAATGGCCATCCCAGTCCCCTGATCTACTTATACCCCATTAAAAACATGTGGGGTGAGATGAACAGGCGAGTGAAGATTCACAAATCTAGATTCACAAATGAAGACCAAGGACTCTACAGGATCTGGTGATATTCCGCATGGATAGAGTCAGATCCCATGAAAAATGTTCCCTCTCTTCATCAAACTTCGTAGTGGGAGACTTAATGCTTTTATCTTGGCAAGCAGAGTGTGCACAAAGTACTAAATGCGGGAATGCCAATAATCGTGACATGTATTTTTGAGAAAAGAAAATATATTTCTTGATTAAGAATTGGATTTGCTTGAATTAAATGTTAGATTTCTCTCATATTGTGGGTGTAGCATAAAGGTGATAAACAACGACTTGTCTCATCTTTTTATTTCTTGAAGACTATAACTAACAAATGCGAAAAGAGCGTAGTTCAACTGTCTAACCTGACGTACAATGCAGAGATAGAGTAACAGTCCTTTAGCAGGTCTTTTATAGTTGGCCTTTTGGCAGGAAGATTTATATAAACAGATAATTAAGTCCTGAGCCAGTCCTTAAAAACAGTAATCCATGGAATATTCTGAAGTTCTGTGTTATTCCAGACCTCCACAGTCCAAATTTGTGTGAGACAATACACTACAGCGAAGGCCAAATATTAGAGGTCAGTGGAAAAGAATGTCCTGATTTGCAAAACAGATTGAATGGCTTTTTACATCACCTGGCACCTGGAACTTAGCAAAGGTGAAATAAATGACTTGTTAACGAGAAGCACTGGCCTCTAACCAAATTAATTTGAATTTTGAATAATTTAGTTGATATTATTTAAAATTTCAATCTACATTTTTTTTTAGCTCAGTACAGTTGTATGTCAAAAACTTTGAATGTGTTTGCAGAATATATATTATCTGCATATACTGTACGTGTATATAAAAATGGTTAAAATGAAATCCCCTTCCAATATCATTTACATTTGGGTGGGATTGAAATTTCCCCTTTCCCTTCCCTTTTGAGTCAGAATCTCATATTTTTTGCCCCCTTCATTCATTGCAGGAGCATCCATCTTGAATATTCCTGTTAGAATGATCAGTTCAGCAGACAGGGTGAAAGAGGATTCCCCAAGGGAAATACAGCCCATATTTGCTAGAGGTGTCCACAGTAAAGTACATAGCATATTAGTTTTCTAAAAAATGTCATCTTTTGGCCTTCATAGTTTTTCTATTTGCGCAAAACCTGTGTAATCAGGATGTATGTTATAGGGAAGTGTGTTATGGGGATGTCTGTAATAGGGAAGTGTGTTATAAGGAATTGTGTTATAGGACGTTTTTAAGGGGGTGCGGTTTATAGGGAAATGTATTAGAACGAAGTGTGTTGTGGGAAAGTGTGTTGTAAGTGAGTATGTAATGGGGAGGTGTATTGTAGTGACGTGTGTTATAGGAAGTGTGTTATAGGGACATGTGTTATAGAGAGGTATAATAGGGAAGTGTGTTATAGGGAAGTGTGTTATAGGGATGTGTATAATAGGGAAGTGTGTTATAGGAAGTGTGTTATAGGGAAGTGTGTCATAGGAAGTGTGTTATAGGGATGTGTATAATAGGGAAGTGTGTTATAGGAAGTGTGTTGTAGGGAAGTGTGTTATAGGAAGTGTGTTATAGGGAAGTGTGTTGTAGGGAAGTGTGTTATAGGAAGTGTGTTATAGGGAAGTGTGTTATAGGGATGTATATAATAGGGAAGTATGTTACGGGGTTGCGATTTACGTGAAGGGAATCGCTACGCTACAAACAATGGTTAAGGGGTTAAGGTTAGGGAATATTCCAGTGGGGTAAAGGTTAGGGTTAAGATTAGGGGTAAAGTTACAAAAACGGTCAAGGTTAGGTACAACTTCAGTGTGGTTAAGGTTAGGGCTAAAGTTAGAAAATGGTTAAAGTTAGGTAATACTCAAGTGGTGTTAAGGCTAAGGTGCTACCAGGGGACAGGTTAGAAATAAAAAATATTGGACATCACCACTGATTCAAACTCACAAACATTGGGCCAAAGTCCTGTCCACCAGCACAAAAGGTTATATAATATGTATGCGGAGAAAATGGAGTGTGCTGATAACTGTATACTGTATATGTGTGTCTTACTGTCCATACAGTTTTGTAATTCACTGTATATAACCAAGATGATCTTTCCTACTACTTGATGAAATTGTACAATGAGCTTAGCTACTAATACTTTCCAAGAACAGTACACTAATTTACTGTTCTGACTAAAACAGACCAAGATGCCAACCCAGAGCGTGTGTGTGGTAACCTGATGTGAATTAGCTGGGTTCAGTGTGAACACACCAGCTGTGTGTTCCTTTGTCTGGTTTTCCATGTTATGATGATGTTCCTGAACAATATGTGTCCAGGATCAGGCGTGTTTTTATAGCTCGTCAGCGGTGTTAGTGTCAGGCCGGTCCCAGGGTTAATGTCTTATCACCATGACACACACACACACACACAGACACACACACACACACACACACAGACACACACACACACACACACAGACACACACACACACACAGACACAAACTGGCCACAGGTGTGTCAGATGGATGCACTCTCTTCCTTGGGCAGACCAAGAGGTCATCGGTTGAGATTTGACTCAGTCATAACAAAGAATCCCTTCTGTAAACACGTCTTGTTGCTAGTGAAGCAGAGCTGCACCAGGAGCGCTGATGATGAGGGATCTGTCATTTAAAGTAATTATTGGAAACTACTGTTACTGAGACTGAACTATTAGTGGTGTAGATCGCTATGATCACTGTTGGCTGTGTGGTTGGGTAGTTGCAGGCCTAGAAGTACACTTCGTAAAGCATACATGTTCTACTTTTGTAAATAAAATGAAATACATTTTCTGTGAATCACCACAGATATACGTGGTGTATACTTGTTCTCTCTGGACAGAATCAGTGATGCAGAGCGATAGCATATATCCAGTGTGTTTATGGATAGCATATATCCAGTGTGTTTATGGATACCATATATCCAGTGTGTTTATGGATAGCATATATCCAGTGTGTTTATGGATAGCATATATCCAGTGTGTTTATGGATAGCATATATCCAATGTGTTTATGGATAGCATATATCCAGTGTGTTTATGGATAGCATATATCCAGTGTGTTTATGGATAGCATATATCCAGTGTGTTTATGGATAGCATATATCCAGTGTGTTTATGGATAGCATATATCCAGTGTGTTTATGGATTGCATATATCCAGTGTGTTTATGGATAGCATATATCCAGTGTGTGTATGGATAGCAACTATCCAGTGTGTTTATGGATAGCAACTATCCAGTGTGCTTATAGATAGCATATATCCAGTGTGTTTATGGATAGCATATATCCAGTGTGTTTATGGATACCATATATCCAGTGTGTTTATGGATAGCATGCATTCAGTGAATTTCCTTTCCAAAATGTGCCCTATTACATAGATAGTGAAGAACTTTTGAGCCGAGTCCTATGGCCTCAGTGTTCCTGTCTAGAGAGCTGGCTGAATGGTACTGTAGAGGCCTGTTGAACTAGGCGGCACAGTGTTGGACATCAGACACTGTGCCCCGCAGGGATTGACAGGCCACCCTGGCCTTATCCTAGACCCAGCTAGCTGTTCCCAGAGGACTGGTCAGCATCACTACCAGACAGGACAGAATACAAGGACACACACACACACACACACACACTCACACACACACCATTTGACACGCCAGTTAACCATTTGTAAGGTGTGCCTTGTCATGCAGGATAAAACCCATTCAGATTTCCAATAGAGGAGCAGCTATGCAACAGTTATGATAACACACAGATAAATATAATGACAACAAACAGATAAATGTAATGATAACACACAGATAAATATAATGATAACACTCAGATAAATATATCCACTTAAGGACCGTCGAGACCGAACACAGTAGACAATTGAGTAATTCTATTATTTCTCCTCTGAGCACATGCTAGCAGTGACACTCAGGTAATACAGCAGTAATACACGATTTGCTTTGAAATAAAAACGAAGCATAAGCTTTGTGATGGTAATCATTATGTATCAATTAATCACTCAATTATTGAAACAAAATAATGAAATAATATGAACTTTTTTTGAAATACCGCTACCGCTTTAATGCTCTGATGTACAGAGAGCAACATCAGTAGAAGCCGTTAATGAAGGGAGCAGAATTCACTATTAAAAAGGAAATAATTAACTAACGTGTCTTAGGGGAATACTTCAAACGACCCTCAAAGTGCTTTGGTTTACACAACGTAACATAAACACAACGTTTACCTTCCCCTACCCTTTGAAATCTGTCCCCCAATTCTTTTTATTTGACACAGGCTCAAAAACACTGCGATTCATCCCAAACAAAAAGTTTGAACGTCAAATTTCTTTTTTATATCAGAAGCCAGATTAAAGTGACATTTTCTATGTTTTCTGGTGCAAGTCTGTTGGTTTTGAAGCTCTCCTGGGACAAAAGCCGACAGAGGCGGTAGCTGTCTAGGCTGAGGGATCACTCGCCCAGATGACACCCCGCTCCCATCATTTCCTTTGTAGTGCACTACATTTGACCAGGGCCTGCAAGAGCTGTTTTGTATCTGGTCAAAACTGAGGCACTACGCTTGGTCGAGGATAGCGTAACGTAATTAAAACGACACAAACAAAGTGAATCTAATTATGGTGTCCGCCGCACGCGCTCGTTAGCGCCTGACGCTTGGTAAATTATTTTCCTCCACGGATATAAATGAGGCCACTTGTCTTTGCTCTGGGAGCTGTGCGGGACACGCTGAGAATCATTATTTAAGTCTAACCAGAGGAACAGGGCTAACACACATAAACACAAGTACACACACACACACACACATACACATATATACATATATACACATACAGACATGTACTTACACGTAGAGGGCTGCACCAAAGCAGAAACACATGCATTCATGTAAACACACATGCAGACACCTACTGACACGTGCATCAGCGTCTATAAATATTGTGACACCAAAAAGGATGCATCACCAGGCTGATGTGAGAATGCAATAACGGTCTCCATCTTTCTCATCCACCGCCTGGGAAAACACCTGCTCACCAAAAACAGCTCAACACCTTTCTTCTTTCTTCACACACACTCACGCACACACGCATGTACATGCATGCACATACAGGCACATGCACACAAACCTACAGACACACACACACACACACACACACACACACAAATACAAACATGTGCCTTTGAGGAGTTTTAAGTGTCCGGACCCCACAGGTCCCCAGCTAACCAGGGGGTAAGTGAATCCAGTTGCTGATAGTTTTCTGGGAGTCTGGGGAGCCATTGAGAGCCCATTAAGAGGTTAAGCGTAGGAAGCCCTCCATTGTTCTACTGTTTGATTTCCACACTGCTACCTAAACCCAGTTCCAACCATGGGAAATACACTTGCTGATGATGTGCAGGGATTAAAGCGAACCACTCCAGTTCCGGGAGTGGAAAATGTCTAACGTGAAAGTCGGATGGCTCTCCACGGACCGACGGGTGGCTGGGAACGATTCCGGCCAGACAGGGCAGGGGCATAGAGGGCAGCTGGAGGGCAGAAAACAGCCTGGTTGGCTCTTTCTCCAGTTTCTCACAGTGCAAGCTAATGGCTAGCTAATAGCTAACACAATCCTTTTTACGAGTCAGGGACGTTAGGAGGTCCAGACCAGACCCGATCAGACGGCTCACTGTGAGCATTACACACTACACTCAGCAACACAAAAATACACAGATGACTGACATACACACACACAGTTTGCCCTTTCTGTCTTTCTGCCATTTCCCTCTTCTTTGGCTCTACAAACAAAAGTTAATGGTTGACTCGTGGTTGGCCACTTAGAGTTGCGTGTCAGGGGCTAGGGAGAAATGAATGAACTGATTTGGCTGATTGTTATCTGACAACCATTAGAGAAGAGAGAACGAGAGAGAGTGTCATAGGCTCTGTGTGTGTCTGTGTGTGCCTGTGTGTGTGGGTCTGTGTGTGTGTGGCTGTGTGTGTGTGAGTGTAGGTGTGTGTGTGTGTGTGTGTGTGTGTGTATGTATTCAGTGAGGGAAAAAATTATTTGATCCCCTGCTGATTTTGTACGTTTGCCCACTGACAAAGAAATGATCATTCTATAATTTTAATGATAGGTTTATTTGAACAGTGAGAGACAGAATAACAACAAAAAAATCCAGAAAAACACATGTCAAAAATGTTATAAATTGATTTGCATTTTAATGAGTGAAATAGGTATTTCATCCCCTCTCAGTCAGAAAGAATTCTGGCTTCCAGGTGTCTTTTATACAGGTAACGAGCTGAGATTAGGAGCACACTCTTAAAGGGAGTGCAACTAATCTCAGTTTGTTACCTGTATAAAAGACACCTGTCCACAGAAGCAATCAATCAATCAGATTCCAAACTCTCCACCATGGCCAAGACCAAAGAGTTGTCCAAGGATGTCAGGGACAAGATTGTAGACCTACACAAGGCTGGAATGGGCTACAAGACCATCGCCAAGCAGCTTGGTGAGAAGGTGACAACAGTTGGTGCAATTATTCGCAAATGGAAGAATCACAAAAGAACTGTCAATCTCCCTCGGTCTGGGGCTCCATGCAAGATCTCACCTCATGGAGATGCAAACGGTGAGGAATCAGCCCAGAACTACACGGGAGGATCTTGTCAATGATCTCAAGGTAGCTGGGACCACAGTCACCAAGAAAATAATTGGTTAACACACTACGCCTTGAAGGACTGAAATCCTGCAGCGCCCGCAAGACCCCCTGCTCAAGAAAGCACATGTACAGGCCCGTCTGAAGTTTGCCAATGAACATCTGAACGATTCAGAGGAAACATGGGTGAAAGTGTTGTGGTCAGATGAGACCAAAATCGAGCTCTTTGGCATTAACTCAAGTCGCCGTGTTTGGAGGAGGAGGAATGCTGCCTATGACCCCAAGAACACCATCCCCACCGTCAAACATGGAGGTGGAAACATTATGCTTTGGGGGTGTTTTTCTGCTAAGGGGACAGGACAACTTCACCGCATCAAAGGGACGATGGGCCATCTTATCTTGGGTGAGAACCTCCTTCCCTCAGCCAGGGCATTGAAAATGGGTCGTGGATGGGTATTCCAGCATGACAATGACCCAAAACACACGACCAAGGCAACAAAGGAGTGGCTCAAGTAGAAGCACATTAAGGTCCTGGAGTGGCCTAGCCAGTCTCCAGACCTTAATCCCATAGAAAATCTGTGGAGGGAGCTGAAGGTTTGAGTTGCCAAACATCAGCCTCGAAACCTTAATGACTTGGAGAAAATCTGCAAAGAGGAGTGGGACAAAATCCCTCCTGAGATGTGTGCAAACCTGGTGGCCAACTACAAGAAATGTCTGACCTCTGTGATTGCCAACAATGGTTTTGCCACCAAGTACTAAGTCATGTTTTGCAGAGGGGTTGAATACTTATTTCATTCATTAAAATGCAAATCAATTTCTCTGGATTTTTTTGTTGTTATTCTGTCTCTCACTGTTCAAATAAACCTACCATTAAAATTAGACTGAATTAGAATTAGACTGATCATTTCTTTGTCAGTGGGCAAACATACAAAATCAGCAGGGGATCAAATCATTTTTTCCCTCATTGCATGGCGAGGAGAGAGGAGGGGGTGAGGAGACATTGGAGGAGTGGGTGAGTAGAGAGGGAGAAGGGGTTGAAAAGACTGAAGAGGAGGGGGAAGAAGAGAGAGGGGGAGGGGGGAGAAGAGAGAAGAGGAGCGGGTGAGTAGAGTACAGAGGAAGGGTGAGGAGAGGGGGGAGAGGGGTGTGGAGAGAATTGAGGAGAGAGGGGAGGAGGGGGTGAGGAGAAAGGAGAGGAGGGGTTGAGGAGAGAGGGAAGGAAGAGATGAGGAAAAAAAGGAGGAGGGGGTGAGGAGTGGGCAGGAGGAGGGAGGAGAGAGGGGAGGGGTATGGAGAGAGGAGGTTGTGGGAGACGGGTGAGGAGAGGAGGGAGGGATGAGGAGAGAGGGGAGGAGGGGCTCAGGAGATAGGGAAGGAGGGGTTGAGGAGAAAGGGGAGGAGGCGATGAGGAGTGGGGAGGGGAGAAGGGAGGAGGTGGTGAGGAGAGGCGGGGACGACTGCTGATAAGAGAACTGAGGGGGGAATCGTTTGAGTCTATTCTTCTTACTCATTCTCCACATCCCCCTTGCTTTCCCCCTCCCTCCCTCCTTCTCTTTCTCTTTATTCATCTCTCCATCTCTCCCTCTCTTCTCTGGTAATGTCGCTGTACATTTTGGTGTCTCGCCGCGTTACAAGGCTGCCCTTAATTTGACAGTGTCACAGGGATCCATCTTCATTCTCTCACTATTTTCATAATCTAATCCTCCTCTCCAACATGCAATTAGTGGCCCGCCAACCCTGTCCCCCTCCCCCCCTCGCCAGAGGGCCCCTGAACAGCAGAGTGCCCCCGCCAGATCAGGCCCGGATGATTGCTACAGCTTTCGCTGTGCAATCCATTTAGTGGCCTGGCCCTGTAATGAATATGTACATTTTAAGGACCTCGGGAGGGGTGGTGGTGGGGGGGGGG
>JACXGI010018467.1:0-13235 GCA_016801175.1 Esox masquinongy | reverse complement strand
GCCTAGCACCAGGAATGAACATATGACTCTTGGGATCAGACCCATCCATCATCCCCTAACAGAAGGCCTGGTTAGATGTTTATTACAAGACATATCTACATTATGGGGATCCAGACAGATGGGATATTTGAGGTAACTGTAGTGTGTCCTCTGGGATCCTACTATAGATCAGCCCTCCTACTCTGAGATCCTTTACACATACTGATCATTATGTGACAACCAAAACACAGATGAATGTAATAAAAAAATGAAAAAGGAACATTTTACTATTATCTTTATAACGAAATTACCAGAATTAAAATAAACAAATAAATCACTAAGCGTACTTACAGAGAGAAGTGAAGGGGGAGGTCTTGTTAAGTAAGTCCACCTACTGACAGTGAATGGAAACTGACTGGAACAGTGAGATCTGTAGTTTTTATTTATAATATGAAGTCAAGGTACAAATAGCAGATGAACTGTCAGTTCCTTCCTCTTCATGACATCAACATTCATGACAAACAGACCAGCATGTCAGAGAAGAAAAGCTATTATATTAAAAAGTAAATGTGGACCACAATATCTAATAGGTTGTGTTTATTGTAGAAGTAGGTGTACATTAGCTGTAGTCTCTTCATATGACATCCTCTGTAACATAACGGAACCAATATACTATTATACTGTCTGGGTCTTCAACTGTGTCTTAGATAATACACACAAACACACACGTTTGATTTTTTCCATTCTTGTGGGAACCTCAAGGCCGTGGACACAAATATGAGTGACCCTAATGTATTGCCTAAACCTAAAAAAAACCCTAACAGAAAATTAACACGGTTGTTCTCATTATCAGAAGGCTCAGTGTCATGTCTTTGTCACAGAGGTGTTCACACTGAATATACTCATATAGCAACATTCACTTAAACACAGGGATAAGCAAACCAACAAAACACACACAACACAAACACACAAAAACCCTCTTCCTTGGGGGTCACTGGGAAGTTGCTATAGGAGAGGACATGTAATATAGACAAATTAATTCTCCACCAAGTGATCTTGATAGACAGAATTTATATCCATGAACTCAAGTGTAATGACACAAAGTATAATGTCTTGAATTATTTTGAATTATGTAATTTTGTATTAACGTTTTGACGGTCAGTGTGTCTGTGACAGTGAGAGTTGTTCCAGGGAGACTATGACACCATTCCAGTTGGATGTTTTAAAAGTAAAGCGATACTCAGCTGAGTCCTTCTCTCTCAGATCTGTGATTCTCAGGGTGGATCTAAACCACATCAAAGATGTGACAGGATAAAATCCAATATAAGTACAGGACCCTATCAAGACACAGATTCTCCTCTTGGTAAGTCACTATACCCTGAACAATGTGATCGAAAATATGGCTTCGCCAAATCATTATAATGCATGTCTGTTCTTATGTTATAAATGGTAATTACCCAAAAATGTCTATTGGCTACTGTCTACTGACTACTAGGTATCTAACCTTGACCCAAAAATAGCTGCACTTCAAGCCCCCTCCCTGGCTCACCACAGTCACTTCCACCCACATGCCAGCTGAATCAGGCCTGACTAGTTTTTCTATCTTGTTAACCCTTATGTTATGTTATGGTCACAATGGGTCACACACCCATTTTAAGACTTTGATTTCACCATTTAGGTTTTTTATCTGCATGAAACTTGATGATATCCTCAATCTTGTTTAACATATAAAATGCAAGGCAACCAAATATACAGGTTAAAAGGCCTCTAAAATATATTTACATTTGTAATGTTATGGTCAAAATGACCCGGTGGTGGAGACTGTCTCACTACACCTCAAAACACACACACACACACACACACACACACACACACACACACACACACACGCGCACACGCACACACGCACACACACAAACTGTGCCTGCCATGGTCAGTGTTTGTTTCATTGCTTCTTTACCAGGTCATATGTGGTGAGGTTTTGTCACACGTTAGAGACATTTCACCCACTGAGACCCTTTATAATGTCTAACATCACACACACTACAAGTTAAATCATCCCTCACCTTTTACAAACACAAGCTATTATTGTATTTGTTATTTTTGGAACTGAACTTTTCTACTGTTAACATAACACAAGGGTTAACATACTGTTGTGCGAATACCAGGATGAGAAACTTTATATGTAAAAAAATGCACAATACAATACTAAACTACTAAAAAATACATCAGATGAACTAGTAAAAAACACATCAGACTAATAATAAATCTAATAAGTAAGTGTTAACAAGGTACATAAATAACTTTTATAAGATACAGGATGTCTAATGGGGTAAAGGAAGGTGATGCTGAGTGTTTCCATCTTAAAACAGCAACACTTACTGCTGCTGACACAAGAAGTAGCCTTCAGGAAATGTAAATTTTGAGGTTGACATATCTGAACACCTTTTTCTCTCTTCTACACATTTTTCTACAGCCATGTCTCATTGCAACACTCCCAACACATTAAGGAGAATACAAGATCACCACAAGCTCTCCTCTTAAACATTCCCATTGAACCATTCAGGGCTTCTTCTTCACCTATCTTTTTTAGTTCGTAACTAACGGGTGTCAACACATGTAAGGTAGACGTGCTTCTGTTTTGATCATCTCCTTCCCAGACTCTTTGGCCCAAATTCATGGAAGTCTCTTGCTCCAGACATGATCTTTGTCAGCCAACATGAAAACTGACAGATATTGGTGGCTTGATAGTCATTGGCTCAATATGAAAAATTAAACAACCAACCTCCCACTACACCCTCCCCCATATGTGTCTCATATGTGTCTCTCTGACAAGTGTCCAAACTGCACGCAGTAACAGATGTAAAGGATAATCAGTGAACTTTTTCCAGAAAGCTTGTCTCCTAACACATGGATTACACCTCTGTAACTTGGTCACATGTATAATCACACCAGGGTCTGGTGATACACGGACTAACAGTGGATATTAAGTAGAAAACAATGTTGCCTTCAACAAAATGATTTAGACAGATGACAGTTACTTAGTAAATCCCCTCCCACTAGACCTCATTTGAATATAAGGTGTTCCAGGCTCATACAGAGGATATAAAAGTCTACACACCCCTGTTAAAATGCCAGATGTCCTCACAATCTGACAGATTTGGAGTCATTTTGCAAAGATGAGCATGGCACATCTTGCCATGTCAAGATGTGCCATGCTAATAGACTCCTACCCAGAAAGACTGAGTGCTGTAATAAAATCAAAAGGTGCTTCAACAAAGTATTAGTTTAAGGGTGTGCACACTTATGCAACCAGGTTATTGTAAGGTTTTTATTTTTCATTTTTCCCCCTCGAAGATTGCAGTTTGTTTTTCAATTGAGTTGTTTACATTATAGGTCACATTAAAAGTGGAAAAAGTTCTGACATGAATTATCTTTGTCTCATTCTTTTACATTACAAAAACCTGTCATTGTAAAAGGGGTGTGTAGACTTTTTATTTCCACTGTATGTCTGCTTGTCTCCTGGTACCTTCCATGCAGACCCACATTTCTCTGACAGACATTCCCATTTCCAAACCAACAGATGGGATAAAATGTATAGAGGCACTTCCTGTTTATTTTCCTTTGTAATCAGACACATAGAGGTGATAGATGTGTAAGGGTGAAGTGACACCTCAACTTTGACATTCAAACCAATACCTGGTCTAATATTAAGTTGTGGGTTAAGGTAAGGTTCAATAAATAGATCTAACAAATAATTTGAGGCACATTTATGTTTCCATTTGTTTCCTGCTGTACATCAGCTATCCTATTCTGAGACCCTTGATGAACACTGGCTTTGGTGTGACATCCAAAACAAAGATCCACATGAAACTAGAAGAAAAATGAAACTTTAGCCTTGAATATCTGTAGAGTTAAATAACCAAAAATAAATTAAAAATGTATCCCAGAGCGTACTTGCAGAGTAATGTTAAGGGGGAGGTCTTGTTCAATAAGTCAACTTACTGCAGTGAGTGAAAAGTGACGCTATCTGTGCGTTCTGTAGTTGAAACTTCCTACAAGGAGTCAAGACACAAGTAGCAGATGTAGAACTGTCAGTTCCTTCCACTTTATTATTATTTAATTATTTAACATTCATGACAAACAGACAAGAATTTTAGAAAAGGAAGATCGCTATATTTCAAGTTGCTTTTCCCCTTTGCTTTTCATCTTCAGGATGTGTAAACAGGTACATTTCTAATGTGTTTTATTAACAATTCATTTCCAAGTGTTTGGAATTTGTACAATATGTCAGAAGGTTTTTCCTGACCCACTGAGTTATTCATTGAACAGGTCAAATAATAATCTGATCAGTGATCAGATCCATGATGTCATTAGTTCCATTCTATCAGCACGTTCCATTTACAGGCGTCATATCAAAGCACTGCTGAAGTTTCCAGGGTTCTTGACTAGAGCGCTCCCTACTGGCATTTCAAAATTACTGCAGTCTCTTATGACATCTCTTTCATGTGGTTGGTAATAAATAATTATTTTCATTTTGTCAGAGACAAAGATAAGAAACATTGTAGTCAAGTGCAATATATGTGCAACAACAAGGGAACTCTCGACATCGAGAAATAGCACTAGTAATTAAAAAAACTCCAGGACAGGTGCCACGCTAACACTAAGCTAATCGAAAGAGCTGCAGAGAAGAGAAAGAATGCTGAGGATCAGAGCGCGGGCAACTCTAAGCAACAGAAGTTAAGTTTGTCTCGGTCTGCCATGCTTGAACCCCGAGAAGTGAAGAGACTCGTGGCAGTTCTACTTTATTGTTTCTATTCTTGCAAATTGAGCCATTAGCTATAGGTCCAGTTATAAGTCATTTACATTTTACCAGACGTTATTTGGTAGACTATGTTTTAGCCATTGTATGGCAAATAGCAGGGTTCTTCTGTTCGGCCTGCGTTTTACTTAGCAATTCTAGGCTATGTTCAGCCTACATGTTAATTTTTGTGAAGTTGGACTGAAATTACTGAGTCATATTCCTGAAGGGCTAATTCTCCAAGAGCACTTTTTGTTTCTTAAAAAATCATAAGCTTTGTGCTGTGAATTTTAATTAAAAAAGAATAAAATAATAAAAAGAAAATGAGACTATGTCTTCTGTCTTGTCATGTCAATAGGCTATAGGTTACATTATAATGTGCTGTAGCTCTATTGTGTTTCATATGAACAGGCCTAGACTTCAAATATTTGCAGTATCTCCATCCTAATTTACCGGACTTTGTCTGCTTTTTTTGTCTGCTTTTTTTATTCTGACAGTGATTGTTACTTGTTGTATTGCGCCATGAGCCTTCACTGTGCCCATTATATGAAGTTGTTAGTAGCCTTGAGGGCCTACAGTCATCATGCTATACCACATTGCCTTGCACTAGATTTGCAATAAACTCAATTCCTACTGAAGTCATACTTCTGCAGTTATTTTGGTGAAAGTAACTCAAAGTATACTGGGTCTTCAACAATGTCCTAATCTATAGATTATATACATTATCTAGGACATTATTATTTGTTCCATTATTATATAATTACCATTATGGTCCCATATGACACCCTGTTCCCTTTATAGTTACTCCCCTCAAACTCAACTCTGGACCCTGAGGACATTTACACTATTTTCATTACAATCCTCCAGTCAGGGATTGAGTTAGACGTGGGACACCAGGTGGATGTAATAATGATGAGGTAGAAGAGAATACCAACAGGCTTCGGACCTTGTAGCGTAAAAGTTGAATAACCCTGATGTGCTCTTTATGAACAAGGCCAAAGGGATTCTGGTGAAGCTTTGGTCAAACATAGTGAACTATTTATAGACACATACATATAAGTAGAGTACTGGAACCTATAATAATGTCATAGATATATGTAGAGTACTGGAACCTATAATAATGTCATAGATATATGTAGAATACTGGAACCTATAATAATGTCATAGATATATGTAGAGTACTGGAACCTATAATAATGTCATAGATATATTTTTATTTACATATAGATTTGAGATTAGGAGCACACTCTTAAAGGGAGTGCTCCTAATCTTAGCTTGTTACCTGTATAAAAGACACCTGTCTAACAGAAGCAATCAATCAATCCGATTCCAAACTCTCCACCATGGCCAAGACCAAAGAGCTGCCCAGGGATGTCAGCGACAAGACTGTATACCTACACAAGGCTGGAATGGGCTACAAGACCATCGCCAAGCAGCTTGGTGAGAAGGTGACAACAGTTGGTGCGATTATTCGCAAATGGAAGAAACGCAAAAGAACTGTCAATCTCCCTCGGTCTGGGGCTCCATGCAAGATCTCGCCAGGATCATTTTGCTTTCTTTCAATTACAACTACAACTAAAATATGTTAGAAAGCTCTTAATCAATTCAATAAAGCACCACTACTGTATTGGCTATGCAATGGGCCTACAATACAACTGTAATTATGTTGATCTGTAGGAAAATGTATAGAATAAGCCCTATAAGTTGAATAAGTTGGTCTGATCTATGACTGACATAGTAAAAAAAACATAAAAAAATAAATTCTTCCCAGTGATCTAAAGGGTCTGTTTGTGATCCAATAACGTGTTCCCTTTGTAATTCACAGAGAACAACGCAGACTCCCTTGTGAACTGGATGTTCTGTAAAGGGTCAGACCCTGGTGACAGAATAGAATCTGATGGGTGGATGAGCTGCACTTGACAGAACCCCTCAGGTCTTGTTGTGTTCACTTCTTGTTGATTCTGGGATTGTTTTTCTGAGATGTAAATCCTGGAGGGATCCACTTCAGCTGTTTGTGTCGTTGGTCTAAAGAGAGAATCCAAAATGAATAGGATCTATACATCCCAAATGTTACCTTACTCCCTACATTTGACCTGGGTCTACAGTGTTGTTATCAAAAGTAGTGTACTAAAGGCTACACAGACCGAACAGATCCTGAATACATGATCACATCGGTCCTTCCTGAAGGAAGAGTGTTAAATCCTACTATTAAATTCATGTCAATCATGTCATCATTGGGGGTCACTAGGGGTCACTTGCTATACTTTTTGATGACTGATTGATGACTAATTGATGATTGCCGTTGACAAAAAGCAGCATGAATGAACTTGATTATAACTCTTGACTATTTTGATGTAATGACAGAATCTACTCACCAGGTGGCAGCACTGGGTCAGTTGCATTTCACATGAGCGTATTGGACATCTTTTCCGTGTTTCTGGGGGGTGAAATATAGAGGTACTTCCTGGTTCTCGGAGGAAAAGTAGTAAACGCTGGCATAGTGAATGTCAGCCTGGCTGTCTGTGTCTGCTGTCTGTGCTGCAGTAGAGGTCATGAACATGATAGATCCTCTTCCATTCCTGACCTCACAGTAATATTCTCCAGTGTCCTCAGATCTGATGTTAGTGATTCTGTAACTCTGTCCTGAAGCTTCTGGTGAGGTTACAGTCTTCTTGTACCAGATGTAGGTGGGGTTGTCAGTCAGAGGACAGGATGTGATACAGGTCAGTGATACATTCTGTCCTTCAGTCACTGTAGCAGGACTCATCTTCACCTGTAGATCTGAGGAAAATTATTTATACATGTATTTGTTCTATAATTAACCATGATACACAGTTGTATCAAACACATTAAGTTCACCTGTGAGAGTCAGAGTTGTTCCAGGAAGACTATAACCCCATTCAGTGTTGTCTGTTTTAAAAA
This sequence comes from Esox masquinongy, assembly GCA_016801175.1. Classification (NCBI taxonomy): domain Eukaryota; kingdom Metazoa; phylum Chordata; class Actinopteri; order Esociformes; family Esocidae; genus Esox; species Esox masquinongy. The sequence continues at coordinate 5,533 of JACXGI010018467.1, read as the reverse complement.
TGAAGTGATACTCAGCTGAGTCCTTCTCTCTCAGCTCTGTGATTCTCAGGGTGAAGGGGCCTCTGTATCTTTTACTGTCTTGGTCAGTATACTCCACCCGACCTGCATACCCTGGGTCTGTGGTTAGGTCCTCAGGGATCAACTTATCCCTCCACCTACCACTCTGTTTAGGACAAAACCACAGTGGTGATGTTACTTTGTGATAACCAACATAACTACAGGATATGTCCACTGATGACCCCTTCAAGACACAGATTCTATTCTGGGTGCAAGTCACTCTGTTGCAGTCCTGACCCAGAACACCTGAAACACAGTGACATAACAAGAGGACATTGTCTTAGTTTCTATTTCCATTTCTATAAATGCTTTAATTACTGTTTTTCAGAACAGACAGTGAAACCAACACAGACATACAGGGTTAACCTCCATCTTCCATTGGATTTGTGTAGACCAATGAAGGTTCACTTTCATCCCATTGGATTTGTGTGGACCAATGAAGGTTCACTGTCATCCCATTGCCCGTGTATTAGACATTAACACATGACTGCCACTTATACTGGATGGGTACACCAACATTGAAACCCTCGTAATACATATTGGATCCAACAGTATCACACGCAGACTGTCGACCACTACAGGACAACTACAGAACATGACTAAAAACTCTGAAGGACAGGAGAAAAAACATTCTCTAACCTTGTCCCCTAATACTCTAACCTTGTCCCCTGATTAAGCAAGAATGAGAATACGTTTCACTTTCAAAACTACAGCAATGGGTCTCCTCAGTTCTCAAACGCTTACAGAGTATTGTAAAAAGAAGAGGTGACGCAACTCAGTGGTAAACATGCAGGCATCAAATTTGAAATGTGCATGTATTTTTCCAAAAACTTTAACATTTCTCAATTTCATCATTTGATATGTTGTCTTTGTACTATTGTTTATTTAATATAGGGATAATTAGCACATCAATGCATATGTAGATAATCTGTTTTGAACTGAAACATGGGTAGAGACAACAGCCACCCTAATAGAAGTCTTCCCTTTTAATTGGACAGACACCAAAGTGATCAAGGATTTCGAGGTTTTCAATTCAATGGAGCCCATACACCACCATGGTCATCATACACTAGACTTGGTGATTTCACGGGAGCTAAATATTGACATTTTGTCTAATGTTGATGTAGCTTTGTCCGACCACTTTTGTATATTTTTTACTGCTCTGATCCCCACCATGCAAAGAACTGCAGAACGTACAGTTAAAAAACATACTTTTTCCACTGAGAATTTTAAAACAATATTGTTAATAACACCTTTGCCTTTTCTACCATCCTCCTGTGATGACCTGGTAAACAACCTTTTCAAGACTAAACACAACAACAGATACTGTGGCTCCGTTGAAAATAAGGGAAATTTAAAAACAGAAACCTCCTTTTAGGGATGAAGAAACCAATATATTAACAAGATAATGTAGAAAATATATTAACAAGATAATGTAGATGAATGGACATCCAAATTACAAGTCCATCTTGACATTTTGAAAGAAAACCTAATTACAGTAGGATTGTAAAAGATGATCTGATGTCCATCTCTAAATGAAAGGAATGTACAAAGCTACACTGATGACAAAAAACTTTAGATCTATGTGTCCCCTGATGACTTTTACATTGCCACATTGATGGAATGCGTCACAGACTAACTTAAGGATGGCACAATTTTTCATGCAATTGAACAAGGACAAAATTGAGGTTTTGATTGTTGGTGCCAAGGTCCAAAAAGAGGATCTGAGGGCTCATTTATTTTCTCTTGATCTGTACTAAACCCATCAAGCAAACTATTGGTGTGATTTTAGACTGTGACATGAACTTTTGAGGCGAAAGTTCGAAAACAGCTTTTTACCATTTAAGTCCTCCTGAACCAACAATAACTCAGGCCTAAAGACATGTTATATACAGTAGGAAGGCTTTTCTGTTGAATACTGTGATTCACTTGTCCTTACATGTTTCTTTTCTATACATACATATACACATATACATATATATATATAAATATATCTTATTTATTTAAATAATTTTGAGATTATTCTGAATAATGAAAAGCGCTCTGCAATTATTATTATTATTATTAAATAAACACACTGTAGGAGAGTGGAGATCCTCATGACCTTTAACAGAACAGGAGTAACTGTCTCTATAGTTACTGTCAACGAAGTCTTTGTACTGAGGGGAGGAGCTCTCATCTAGATGTTGTCCGTTCTTGTACCAGATGTGGGTGGGGTTACCAGACAGAGGACAGGATGTGATACAAGTAATTTTTCTTAATTTTTCCACCAGTCACCTCCACCTGGAGACCTGGAGAATAAACAACATACTGTAACTCTTCAATATGTTGTCACTAACTTATCATTAGAACACAATACTGGAAAGAAATCCAATGTTACAATGACTTTGATAACCTGTTTTTACTAAATGGATGTATATATATAGGAATATATATCATATGAAATATACCTGTGATAGACAGGGTGACTCCAGGTTGGCCAATCCAATTCCCGTCAGAATGATCTGTTGTAAATCTGAACACGTATTCAGTTGACTCACTCTCTCTCAGGTCTGTGATTATCAGGGTGTGGTTATTATTATTGTTACGGTACGTCACACGACCTCTGTACTCTGGGTCATCCAACAGATTCACATCATTCTCAGTAGGGATTTCTTTAGTGAACCAGGAGGTTGATGTGACTTTATAACCACTTGGATACTTGTAGGTGCAGCTCAGCTCCACTGTTGACCCCTTCAAGGCACAGATACTCTGAGTGGAGTAGGTCACATCCCAGTCACCCTGACCCAGAACCACTGAAACACATTCACACAACACAGTGGAGCTGAACTGTTTCATGGTTGTGCCTCCAATATCTAATATGGATGTGTTTCATTTTACACCCCATGGTGGTATTTTAAGTGTTATATTAAACATGGTAAGCTGGTGAAAGCCTGCACAAAACACAGAACATATATTTGAAGTGTTATAATAAAAATGACGAGGTGTTGTAAGCATGCATGAAGAAGAGGATCTAGAGACTGTCTATGCAGGGTTCCCACACCTTCATAAAAATCAAATTCAAAGGCTTTTTGAGGACCTTCCAGGCCCAATTCCTTCAAACTCAAGGACGCTACGTGGCACAATTTGAAACATGGATCAAGGTTAATTACTGTTACCACACTGAGTGTTTATAATGAGAACTAGCAGGCTTCACAGAAGCACACAGACAACAAGTAACCACTTATAACCAGGATACACTTTTAAAAAGGTGAAACTGCTTGCAGTTATGGTTGCCGTGGATCCAGCATATTGATAATTCTGTGATGCTCTGTGTCACTGTGAAGGGCAGGCAGGACATGAGGCGCCGAGCAGTGGAATGTAGTCATTCCTTTTGTTTGTACTCAACTCGAACAAAACCAACAAAAGGCGCATTAGACAGCAAATTGATGCAAGCAACTCAAACAATGATCCATAGCACAAAGGGCCAAAAGGGCAACTTGAATAGGGTCCCCAATTAAAGGAATCTCTAGAGGCATCTCTGTGGTCAGGCCCTGACTGTAACCCCCAGGGGTATAGAGATGCCTAGGGGACCCCAGCCAGGATCTGACACTGTTGACATGATTATTATTCTACATCTATTCTTTGGAGACGGGTACAGATACACAACGTAATAAAGACTGAATTATATCCGTACATTACAAACAGGGGCCACAAAGATTTGCAAAAGAACAATAAAAACTGATTTTATTTTGCAGGGGAAAAACACGCTTTGTTTTGTACTAAAATAAAGAGAATCAGATGGAAACTGCTGTAAGAGATCATCCTGCAGCTTAGAATCACTGTTATAACGTAATTAAATTATGAAACAGAACATACCTGTCAAAGACCAGAGGAAAACCACCAACACACTTCCTGTTGATCTCAAGGATATTGTTGTATCTCCGTCCCTGTAGTCTTAGAAACATAAACAACAACTCACTCTTTATTAACTGGTGAATAAATAAATAAATAAATATACCTGATATAATAAATAGTCTGCGAAACAGTCTGTCAGAAATCAGCCTTTCGTATAGTGGTTGAAATAATGATCACGTATCCGGTCGTCAAGGGAGAAAGTTATTCAATTATTTATTGCAGCAGTCTATTGTTCATGATGTTACAGACTGTCTTCATACTCCAACTTACAAACTCAGTCTCAACTCAGTCTCAAAGAAACTTCCGGTCCTACCTCTACTTTATAGACATCGACCAGAATACACATCCCAGCACTGTAAGCCCATTGGCTAGTTACTGTCGCGCTTTGAACACACTGACACTTCAAGTCTGTCAATTAAATTGTTAAGGAATTATTAATTACTTTGACAATTATAATAATTAACAATACTTTAATAATTACAATGTTTGACTTCACAAATATATTTTTATTATTATTATCCCACCCCCCGGGCCTTTCCACTTCAGATGCCTGGACCGATATTTTACCCCAGACCCCACCTGCTACAGACCAACCACCAAGCTTTACTGCAGTCTAAAGACTGACCACAAAGCTGTACTGCAGACTTCAGAAAATCAAATATTTGATATTTGAGGATTATCTGCAGTGTGTCCTCTGGATTACATCAGCCATCGTACTCTGAGACCCTTGATGATCACAGGCGTTGGAGTAACGACCAAAACAATTCGCAACATGAAACTGAAGTTAAAATAAAACTTTACCATAAATTGAAGACAATTAAGAATTAAATAACCAAAAACAACTAAAAAAGATATCAGAGAGAGGTGAAGTGGGAGGTCTTGTTCAATGAGTCAACTTACTGCAGTAAGTGGAAAGTGATGGTATCTGTGGGTTCTGAGGTTGAAAGATTCTACAAGGAGTCAAGACACAAGTAGCAGATGTAGAACTGTCAGTTCCTTCCACTTCATTATGTTAACATTCATAAAAAACAGACAAGCATTTTAGAAAAGGAGGGTTTCTGTATTTCAATGGTTAATGTGTGACAGATTATTTAAATGCTTTTCTATTTTGAGGAGAGGTGTACACTTCTAAATGTGAGAAAATTGGTACATTTCTAATGTGTTTTATTAACAATGTATTTCCTGAAACTGTTCGGAGCTCATACAATAGGTCTGAATGTTCTTCTTGCCCCGCTGAGGTCTTCATTGAACAGGTCAAAGCTTAACGTACATCCTGCTTTCAAAAATCTAATAAAAAATCTGTTAATACATTTAATGTAAATGCTGGCCTTCTAGGGAGAGTTGCAAAGAAAAAGCCATCTCAGACTGGCTAATAAAAAGAAAAGATCAAGATGGTCAACGGAACACAGACACTGGACAAAAGAAGTACTCTGTCCAGTTGAAGGCCAGTGTTGATGTTGAGACTGTTTTGTGGGTACTATTTAAGGCAGTTGAGGACCTGTGAGGCGTCTGTTTCTCAATCTAGACACTAATGTATTTGTCCTCTTACTCATTTGTGCACCGGGGCCTCCCACTCCTC
>JACXGI010018466.1:0-13224 GCA_016801175.1 Esox masquinongy | reverse complement strand
TTTTGCATTTCCTTTGGAAATCAAGGTCCCAGAGTCTGGAGGAAGAGAGGGGAGGCACAGAATCCACGTTGCTTGAAGTCCAGTGTAAAGTTTCCACAGTCAGTGATGGTTTGGGGTGCCATGTCATCTGCTGGTGTTGGTCCACTGTGTTTTCTGAGGTCCAAGGTCAACGCAGCCATCTACCAGGAAGTTTTAGAGCTTCCTGCTGCTGACCAACTTTATGGAGATGCAGATTTCATTTTCCAACAGGACTTGGCACCTGCACACAGTGCCAAAGCTACCAGTACCTGGTTTAAGGACCATGGTATCTCTGGTCCTTAAACCCTATAGAAAATCTATGGGGTATTGTGAAGAGGAAGATGTGATACGCCAGACCCAACAATGCAGAAGAGCTGAAGGCCACTATCAGAGCAACCTGGGCTCTCATAACACCTGAGCAGTGCCACAGACTGATCGACTCCATGCCACGCCGCATTGCTGCGGTAATTCAGGTAAAAGGAGCCACAACTAAGTATTGAGTGCTGTACATGCTCATACTTTTCATGTTCATACTTTTCAGTTGGCCAACATTTCTAAAAATCCTTTTTTTGTATTGGTCTTACGTAATATTCTAATTTTCGGAGATACTGAATTTGGGATTTTCATTAGTTGTCCGTTTTAATCATCATAATTAAATGAAATAAACATTTGAAATATATCAGTCTGTGTGTAATGAATGAATATAATATCCAAGTTTCACTTTTTGAATGGAATTACTGAAATAAATCAACTTTTTGATGATATTCTAATTATATGACCAGCACCTGTATATTGGGCAAATATCTTAACATTATGCTATAATGTTTCTTGAGAGAAATCTCAAGTATTTATTTACTCACTATTAGAGAGTTCAGCCAGAAAACAACACATATTAGTTGAACCATTTATCGCAACATGAACAACAATAATTTGTACATGTTTTGGCATTAGATTCTGCTGCTCTGGTGTAACTCACTGTCATCACATGATCATGTATACAATACTACTAATAACAATATTAAACCACAGTAATGATCCCTTTAGTTAATGTGCAAGGTAGCAGTACCAATATCCCCCAATTAAAAGAATACAGACCCAAACAGGTGGAGACAGGGGTGGTGGATGGGTAACAGGTGGAGACAGGGGTGGTGGGTGGGTAACAGATGGAGGTAGGGGTGGTGGCTGGGTAACAGGTGGAGACAGGGGTGGTGGTGGGTAACAGGTGGAGGTAGGGGTGGTGGTGGGTAACAGGTGGAGGTAGGGGTGGTGGGTGCGTAACAGGTGGAGACAGGGGTGGTGGTGGGTAAGAGGTGGAGAAGGGTGGTGGTGGGAAGAGGTGGAGACGGGTGGTGGTGGGTAACCGGTGGAGACAGGGGTGGTGGGTTCACACCTGCATGTTAGTAAGACCATCAACACACCAGACTGAGTGAGTAACCTGACAATTACATAATCAGTAGGTAATCTAATATTGCGATTGGATGGATCCATACACATTAGTTGACCAATGATCAATCAGGTTTCATGTCTGAACTGGCTATGGTAATTCATTCTCAGTGTTTTACTTCGGTGTGTCCTACTGAACATGACCATGATCAGAGTGAAACATCATGTTTTGTTTGACACAGGGACCATCTGACACAGAGACACTGAGGAGCCAACATAAACCCCAAATCCTGGATAGAGGGGCTCAGTGAATGTGGTGTTGAATGTGTACAGGTGGGTCAGTGTGTCAGAGGAGACCCTGTAGAAGGACAGAGTGTCGGCTGGCCAGTCCAGATACACTCCTACTCTGTTGGAGTCTGAGGAGGTGAAAGGTATGTTAGTTGTCTTGTTATTGTGCAAGACAGAGTAACTGTCACCATCACAGTTCAGACTCCAGGACTTGTCATTGTGTCCAAGCCAACAGTCATCACCCCATCCTCTCCTGTTGATTCCTTTATATGTTACTCCTATCCCAGCCCATCTCCCACTCCACTCTACCTCCCAGTAACAGCGTCCAGACAGACCCTCTCTACACAACACCTGTGACCTGTCCTCAAATCTCTCTGGGTGATCAGGATATGGCTGCTCCTCTTCCCTCCTTGTCACCTTTCTGTTCTCCTCAGACAGAGAGAGGTTTCTGTGTACTGTGTTTAGGTCCAGTGTGAGATCACAGACATCTGATGGATGAGACCAAGACACAATATTACACATAATCATCATTCATTATATACACAAACATGAAACAAACTTGCAGAAACACACAGAGATATTTATTCACTAGCTGTATGTGTGTTCTGTATAATAAATCACATACATCTCTTCATTCCTGATTTCAACCTCCACTCTCCACCATGATCCATACTGTGGAAGAAGCAGAGGAGCAGACTGTCATTCAGTGACACACAACGTCTTACACACACACACACACACACTTCTATCACACACACACACACACACACACACAAACACCTCCCCTCCTCCCACACACACACACACACACACACACACCACACAACCCACTCTCCCATCACATACGACACACACACCGAGATGCAATTGAAGAGCACACATTCAGTTTTAATTCAAAAGGTGGAACAAAAATATTGTATGAAGGGTTAAGGAATTGCAACCATTTTTATACGCATTCCCCTTATTTTATGGGCTCAAATTTCACTGGACAAATTAACATAATCATAAATAACATCTTCATTTAAATACTTTCTCGAAAATCCTTTACAGGCAATGACTGCTTGAAGTCTGGAAGGCATGGACATCACCAAACACTGGGTTTCCTCCTTTGTGATGCTTTGCCAAGCCTTTACTGCCTTCAGTTGCTTTGTTTGTGGGTCTTTCTGCCTTACGTTTTGCCTTCCGCAAGTGAAATGCATGCTTGATTGGGCTGAGATCAGATGACTGACTCGGCCATTGCAGAATATTCCACTTCTTTCCCTTAAAAAACTCCAGAGTTGCTTTCGCAGTATGTTTTGGGTCATTGTCAATCTGTAAAGTGAAGCGCCGTCCAATCAATTTCGCAGACAATATATTCCTATACGCTGCTTCTGTCATATCATCAATAAACACTTGTGACCCAGTGCCATTGGAAGCCATGCATGCCCATGCCATCACATAGCCTCCACCGTGTTTTACAGATGTGCTTTGGATCATGAGCCGTTCCAAGCATTCTCCATACTTTTTTCTTCCCATCATTCTGGTACAGGTTGATCTTAGTTTCATCTGTCCCAAAAATGCTGTTCCAGAACTGGGCTGGCTATTTTAGATGTTTTTTTTGGCAAAGTCTAATCAGGCCTTTCTATTCTTGAGGCTTATGATTGGTTTGCTCCTTGTTCCATGTTTTTCACTTGGCTGGATGTTGGGAAGGGGTTTTTCTTGACCATGGAAAGGATTCTATGATCATCCACCACTGTTGTCTTCCATGGACATCCAGGCCTTTTTGTGTTGCAGAACTCACCAGTGCGTTCTTTTTTTCTCAAAATGTACCAAACTGTTGATTTGGCCACTCCTAATGTACCTGCTATCTCTCTGATGGATTATTTTATTGCACTTTTAAGGATGGCCTGTTTCACTTGCATTGAGTGCAAGCAAGCAAGTTTATTTCATTTGCACAATTCATACAAAGAAGCAATTCAATGTTTTTTACAGTGAAAATAATAAAAAAAAATGCAATAGAATTAAAACAGTCAGATTGCTACAATTCCGGTATCTCAATCCTTGCGCTCCAGCGCTTGGATAAACTCATCAATGCTTTTGTGAGATAATACCGTACATCGATGTCTAAACAGCAGCACAAGAAATCCACGGATTGTTAAATTTACGCAGAGGTTATTCCTCTGATAACACCTGAACTTGCATTACGATTGATAAAAGATAGCAAAATATAAATTTAATAACAAAATAAATCAAAGAGAGAAATATAAAATACATCATAACATAACAGCATAATAATAAAACATAGAATAAGAAAATAGAAACAGAATAAATACATGATAAAAACATAGGAAGCTATAAAAGCTGTAAGGCCAAACAGTGCGGTTAAGTTTAATCGATCAGTCATAGGCACGTGAAAGGAGAAGTGTTTTTAACCTGGATTTAAAAATTGATACGTTTGGTGAATGTCTAAGATCTTCTGGTAGTTTATTCCAGTTGTGTGCAGCATAACTGCTAACGCAGCTTCACCATGTTTAGTTTGGACTCTACTGGGCTCTACTAGCTGACATGAGTTAATGGATGTAAGAGCCCTGCTCGGTTTATATTCTTCAAACATATCAGAAATGTATTCGGGTCCTAAACCATTCAGAGATTTATAAACTAAAACCACCACTTTGAAATCTATTCTGTAACTGACTGGAAGCCAATGCAAAGATTTAAGAACCAGAGTGATGTGCTCTGTTCTCTTGGTCCTGGTTAACATTCTAGCAGCAGCATTCTGAATGAGCTGCAGTTGTTTTACAGTCTTTTTGGGGAGTCCAGTTAAGAGGCCATTACAGTAGTCAACCCTACTAGAGATAAAAGCATGGATGAGTTTCTCTTGGTCTTTTTGGGACACCAGGCCCTTAATCCTTGCTATATTTTTAAGATGGTAGAATGCTGTTTTGATGTGACCGTTAAATGTGAGGTCAATCACAACACCAAGATTACGCACTTGGTCCCTGGTTTTTAGGGCCCGAGAATCCAGTTCTGTACTAATACTACTTCTTTTATTTTTGTTGCCAAACACAATAATCTCAATGAAAATGACGCAGTGAGTCTATTGAGCTGTTGTCATACGGTCCGAGAGCCATATATATTTGAGTATCATCGGCATAGCTGTGGTAGTTAATGTTGTTTTGTGGAATTTGGCCCAGAGGTAGCATATAGAGATTGAACAGAAGTGGTCCGAGAACTGATCCCTGGGGAACTCCGCATGTCATCGCCACCCTATCAGATTCATGATTACCAATGGTGACAAACTAACTCCGGCCATCCAGATATCCAGATCTGAATCAATTAAGGACTGTCCCGGAGAGTCCTACCCAATTTTCCAGCCTATCAAGAAGTGTTCTTGTCGATCATAGAACCGTGTCGATCATAGAACAGAGCTACTTTGACCATATGTTGCGGGTTTACAGCAACAGCTTTCAAATACCAATGCCACACCTGGAATCAACTCCAAACATTTTACCTGCTTAATTGATAATGACAATAATGAAGGAATAGCCCACACCTGTCCACGAACCAGCTTTTGAGACACTTGTCCAAAAACATTTGGTCCCTTGAAAAAGAAGGGGCTACATATTAAAGAGCTGTAATTCCTAAACCCTTCCTCCAATTTGGATGTAAAAACCCTGTAAAAATCTGAGAGACTGCACGTTAATCCCATATTCATCATTTATCCATAACTTACTGTTTCGCTCATAAGTTTGCATACTCTGGCAGAAATTGTGAAATTTTGGCATTGATTTTGAAAATTCAAAGTAATGGAACTTAAAGATGGAATATAAAGGAAATAAATAAATATAAATGGAAAAGGATATAAAAAGATATCCAAAACTTTGGAAATGCCAGTCAGTACTGTTCAATCACTTATTAAGAAGTGGAAAATTCAGGGATCTCTTGATACCAAGGGAAGGTCAGGTAGACCAAGAAAGATATCAGCCAAAACTGCCGGAAGAATTGTTCGGGATACAAAGAAAAACCCACAGGTAGCCTCAGGAGCAATAAAGTTTGCTCTGGAAAAAGACAGTGATACAAGAATAGTAGAGCACAATACAAGGATAGTTTAACAAAAATTAGCTTCATGGTCAAGTTGCCAGAAAGAAGCCTTTACTGCACCAATGCTAGACAAATCCCGGTTACAATTTGCCCGACAACACCTTGACATGCCTTGACAGCTTCTGGAACACTGTAATTTGGAGTGACGAGACCAAAATAGAGCTTTATGGTCACAACCACACGCGCTGTTTGGAGAGGGGTCAACAAGGCCTATAGTGAAAAGAATACCATCCCCACTGTGAAGCATGGTGGTGGCTCACTAAGGTGTGTGAGCTCTAAAGGCACGGGGAATCTTGTGAAAATGGATGGCAAGATGAATGCAGCATGTTATCAGAAAATACTGACAGACAATTTGCATTCTTCTGCACGAAAGCTGCGCATGGGACGCTCTTGGACTTTCCAGCATGACAATGACCCTAAGCACAAGGCCAAGTTGACCCTCCAGTGGTTACAGCAGAAAAAGGTGAAGGTTCTGGAGTGGCCATCACAGTCTCATGACCTTAATATAATTGAGCCACTCTGAGGAGATCTCAAACGTGCGGTTCATGCAAGTAGACCAAAGACTTTGCATGATCTTGAGGCATTTTGCCAAGACGCATGGACAGGTGGTATACCTGTAGGAATTTGGGGCCTCATAGACAACTATTACAAAAGACTGCACACTGTCATTGATGCTAAAGGGGGCAATACACAGTATTAAGAACTAAGGGTATGCAGACTTTTGAACAGGGGTCAGTTCATTTTTTTCTTTGTTGCCATGTTTTGTTTTATGATTGTGCCATTCTGATATAACCTACAGTTGAATATAAATCCCATAAGAAATACATGTGTTTTGCCTGCTCACTCATGTTTTCTTTACAAATGTTACATATATAACCAATTCTCCAAGGGTATGCAAACTTTTGAGCACAACTGTAAATATATAGCTCCGGAAAGAATTAAGAGACCACTGCACCTTTTTCGAAAAGGAAGGTTTTGAGTGAGGAACAGTCGAAAAGGAAGGTTTTGAGTGATGAGCAGAAGTGTTAAAATTACGAGATCGGTTCGATTTCTCGAGGCTTTGAAACTTTGGAAAAACCACGTGATCAAATGAGGCTTCGGACATCATCAATCACGTGGTATTACACTGATGCAAGCCTCGCCCCTTTCACATGGATTAGAATGGGTTGAATACTTCAGAAAGCCTTGATTTCCCATCACTACCCAATAATACCAAGGATGCAAATGTTTTTACAATATTATTGATCAGGAGATTTAACTAAATTCTCTGATCGAGGCTTGCTTTGAAAAAGGCTTTCGTCAAATTGGCCGAAAAACGGTTCATTCTCTCTAGGCTTTAAAACTCACTGCACAGTGGTGTCTGCTGATCATCTATGTCAATGTTCGACGTTGACATATATGTCTTTTCCGCAGTATGCTACATGACTGACATGACTTTGTGGCACAGTGGTTAGGTGTGTGCTTTCTTGAGGGAAATTAAAATGATCTGTTCGTATCCAATGTTCTTCTTGTCTTTCCAGCTGGTATTTTTCAGCTATGAATCTTTTCTAATGTTTTGTATTATTAAGGCATGAGTGTCATAAGATAGGCAAAATAAAAAGATTTATTCAAAGAACTATAAACAGCATTGTTCTCATTCAAAAAGTTAAACACTAGCCTATCTGGATTCGATCTTGCACCATAACAAATACAAAAAGCCGGAGCCCACGACCCTACCAACTGTGCCATTGCTGGACTTGTAATGTTAACTTTTTAAAATAAATTACTAAATAAGGTGACCAGTAGAGATTGCTTTTCGAATGTCCGAACCGCACTGAACAACCGTAAAAGCCTGCTTTTTCCAAAGAGGTTTTGGATGAAGTCTGACTACTATAAAGTGTTACTTTGTAACTTGTTACCCCCAACACTGCAAGGCAGGTTGCATGGCGGATCTTCTGGCTGTACAGTTGGCAGAGGAAACTAAACCAGAAACGGTGATTATTTGCTCTGACTCCTGTGCAGTTTTGACAAGTCTACAGTCATATAAATCTAATAGCTGGCAGGACATCTTACATGAGGTGAACCAAACACAGGACAGGGTGAGACAGGCAAGGGGACGGATAACATTTACTTGGATGCTGGCACATGTTGGGGTGGAAGCAGAGTGTAAATTATACAATGACAATCAGAGGGGTCAACTTTTTCTCCAGGGCATAACGGGAACCCAGGACAGCACAGGCGCACGCTTCAGTGAACTGAAGTCTTACAATCCTTACAGTATCTTGCTTGTTTAAAGTAATGTCTGCAGTCTGTAGACGATGATAAATCCAATCCATTACACCAGCTCATGGGGCAGGAACCACACAATAACCTTTGTAGTCAGGGGTCACCAACAAAGTATCCTAGTGTAAAACTGGCAACAAGTCAGACCAACACACACCCTATAACAGCAGACAATCATTTCTGCTCAAACACAGACCCACCCATACCAGAACCAAAGACACTATCAACATGCCAAAGAGGTAGGCACGTGTTACTACCGTATAGCGTCTAGGCCGGTGCCTGACTAACATTGATGGCATAGACCACCCAATAATCAAAAATTGTCAGCTGTTTCCCTACTATTTTCAAGGTAAGAAAACAGCTGAGAAATACTGTATGGCTGATTTTCGGGTGGTCTATGCCTTGAAGTAGTAGTGTTGAGGTTCATGCTTTTTATGTTTAGATAGCAAAAGACCATCTGTTTATCCGTACACAGGAAGTCACATTCATTCAAAGCGCAACAGTAAGTAGCCAATGGGCTTACAGTAATTCTGTCCTCTATCTCTATAAAGTTGCAGTACGACCGGAAGTTTCTTTGAGATGAGATTGAGTAAGATCGAGTTTGTAAGACCGAGTATCGAGCCTGTAACATAATGAGAAATCGAATACTATCAAATGCTGCAATAAATAATTGAATTACTCTCTCCCTTGACGACCCGGGTACGCAATCATTATTTAAACCACTATGTAGCTGATTTCTAACAGCCTGGTGCCGCGACCAGATGGACAAGTTTTAACGATTCTACTGAAATTCTATTTGAGACCTTAGGGGCTCGTTTTGCAATCGTGAGGAAGAAGTTGTTTTTCCTGGTTACTGGTTACTGAGAACAACAACAGTGAGCCGCAAAACTACACCATATAACGAACTGTCAAGATTGCAAAAGCATTCGGTAGTCGACTCTAACCCTAGAAACCCCCCTCTAGGCCGCAATTTTTACACTTGGAACCTGTGTATGGACAGTTCGTCTCAATTTAGTGGGACGTTGACCGGTGTGTTTCAGTGCTGAACTGCATTTCGTGTGGCCATAGTATATGACACTGTATTTTCCTTTTGAGGATTAGAGTTTAATATTGTATTTCTTGGCAATTATACAGTGATTATATAATGCCGTCCAGTTGTAGAAATACAACAAGAGGACTGCAGTTTCTGACGCGCATGATGCGTTCATGTTTAAAAATCATGGCGTGAATAGGAAACCATCAAGAACGAAAAGGATCATTCACAACGATGCCTGAAAAAGTTTTCCAACTAAACAAGATAGATTCTGAGGAAGTCGTGAATGGGTCCAGACGAAGTTGGAACATATTTTAATAGGTATTCAAGAAATAGCCTATTTTGTTGTGCTTTGTCATTTTCACAATGTAATTTTGAGTCAAATGTATATAGTGTTGATGATAATGTTTTAAACCGTAAGGCCTCAAGGAGGGTCTCACGACAATGTGGGATGGCTTTAACAGGCCCACCGCATGGTAACCATATGTTGCTTGCTGAGCTGTTCACTAGCACACGTGGGTACATCTAAACCTAGTGATAAATTAGAAATTGGTTTTCTAATCTGGTAAAATAGTCTCATGGTTTTCTAACAAAAGGCTGAAATAAAATAGACATCCTACAAATGTTTTCTCTCTCCTTGTATACTGTATAAGTGGTAGAATGAAGTATCCACATGGTGATAGTCTTTAATGTTAAGGAGACACGCTGTTTCCCATGAGGACTGACAGAGTTGGGGAGTAACGGATTACAAAAAAACAGTAACTGTAATGCGTTACGTTACCAACTAAAATATTGTAATCTGATTACATATAGTTTTGAAAAAAATTATGATTACTTTTGGATTACTTCAATTTTTTATTTAATGTTGTAAAAACATTGTTATTTGAACCAAAATAACAATTGAGCGCCTCAGTTGTTGTGTGTGATCATTAAGCGTGGACGCACATAACCAGTTTAGTGACTGACAAAGTGCTCGTTTAATTGGTAAAACCAGAGTGTATCTATGATAATATTAGCCAACACATTTAAATGTGATTTAGTTATCTACTCGACGCATCTTTCTCAGAACAATGATAGGCGATAGGCCTACCTCGCATTATATATTTTTCAAGTTTCAAGGTTTATTTGTCAAATGCACCAAACGACAGCCAAGAAGAGTTGCACTGAACAACTCAGACATGAAATGTTTTTGAAGATTAGGCAACTATTTGTTAGATAACTGTAACATGGGCTGCCTTCAAGATAAAACATTATATGGAATTAGTCACGATATTTAAGGAGAAAAGGTGTGTTTAGAAGCACTCTGCCAAAGGATGATGATTTGCAATTTTTCACAACCACCTCATCTCCATCCATACAGGTAGGCCATGATTCTGCTTGCTCCGTTTGCATCTCAGAATATTGCATCCATTGGTTATCATTGGCTGCTGACGACATTGACTTCAAGCTAAGCGTGCAGGTGTATGATCACAGTTTATTTCTTTCATTTGCGTTTTGAAAATCCATCGCTGGTGGGCTGGTGGCCCTAATAATCACAGGTTACGTTCGCACGGGTAAAATGTATTTCTGTACGGATGTTCACAATTGCAAACGTAAATTCACATGCCTGGGGTTTCTGCAACGTTTTGACAATGTTGGTGGTTGTGGAGCAAAACATCAGACTACTGCAGATTTAGTTTATGCGCAGAAAGCGCATACAACAATGTCAATACTCTTTTTGAGATATTGCCATTTATTTTTCAACAATGCTTCGAAGCAATTAAAAACATGAATAAAACAAATAACAGAAAAGGCTGACACATCCTTCGATTTTGGGTTATGAAACAGCCAGATTCTGGAAGATTGAGGGTTATTGGACTGATTGGAACGACTGAATATGTGACAGACATTTTGCGTGTAATGTAGAGATGTAGCCCAATCATATTGAAGTAGATAGCAATGGTTTAGAAACCCTTTCCAAAGGCGCTGTACAAAACCTATAAGGTAAAATGCAAATACGTTTTTGGACAGCTATGTAAATTCTAACATTGATTGATTGACAAAAGGTGTTCAACTGGTTACAGGTTATTCCTATTTGTTTTCTTATACCTCTTAATATGAAAGTAATCTAAAAGTAATTCAAAGTAATCCGATTACGTTACTGAATTTGAGTAATCAAAAATTTACATTACTGATTACAAATGTGGACAGGTAACTTTGAACTGTAACAGATTACATTTAGAAAGTAACCTACCCAACCCTGAGGACTGAATATAAATCTAAAATAGTCATAGCCTATGAAGAGGGTTAAACAGCCAAAGCAAGTTTATTCCCCACAAAATTAGATGTTGTATCTTAAATGCTGAATTGAGTTTGGTTAAATAACATTGTTTCTTTTTGTTTGTATTTACCAATGATAACTGGGATAATACTTGTTTTTAAACAGATGCCCAATACTCGTTAATGGAGTTTAAATTCTAAAATGGTAAATTGACTAATGAACAAATAGGGTATTAATGTAACAGTGTTTAAGGCCTACATTGAGTGTCCTTTGGATTACTCATTGTACCTTGATTTTAGTGATGTCATACATCTGTTGACATTTTACAATAACAATATTGGATGGGTTGGACACTAAATCTAAAATCTTTAGTTAAGGAAGGATATCGGCTAAGTTGGAAGGATAACATATCTTGCTACAGACAGTCTGAGGACCATGTCAGATTTTTAATGTGTGGGAATTTAAATTTCATATACATTAAACAAACATTTGGCCTTTTTAATGGCTCACCATATGTGGGTGAAGCTAAGGGCTTCAGGAAGGGGGGCAGACCCACTGGGATGGCCCCTACCAACCTCTCCCATTACATAAGAGTAGCCCATTGCTAAGGGTTAAATTTGAGTGTTCAGACTGGTCTCATCTGTGGTAATTTCACCAACACAAGTATTTTCAGTTTTGGGATAATCAAACGTTAAGTGAAAGCGAAATATATTTTACTCTCAATGGCTTTAATGTTGAAATGTATGGTTTTGAAACCAACTGAAGTGAGGGTACAGACCTAAAGTCATCCCCCATTTTTGCTGATAGAACAATCAATAGAACCACGAGCGTGATTTAGAGCAGGGGTGGGGAACGTCATTTGGACTGGTCCTGCCAAGGCAACCACAGGCGGGACTCAAAATTCAATAAATCTAGAAGCTTTTTTCATAGCTACATGAATTTATATTAAGTGAATCATAATAATAACGTAGATTTTGAGGGACAAACAAGGAACGTCTATTATGGGGTAGACAGGACACATATGAGACTTATAATTTTATGGCATGATTATGAAAATCGAATACCAAAAAGGGCACTCTAGCCAAATGAACACATTTTTGAAATGATGCCATAAAATTATTATACGAGTACATGACGGGACAGACATGTACTGCATACTTCTCGTTGGTTGCCTGCGGCCCGTCTGCCTGTATTGCGGTGACTCAGAGGACAGTCAGTGCCAGGCAGGCTGGGAGTGTACACGTTGCGAGTATTAACAGACACTGGATAGTTATTAAAACTTATGTGGTGTGACACTACAACTAGCGACTACAAAGAAAAGAAAAGTTGATGCAGAGTGTCAATCGTGCCAAGAGAAATGGATGAATTATTATTTTTTTGTTGAAGTCAAAGGCAAACCTGGAGGCCAAATGCGTCTGGATAAAATCAACACTCTTCAGCGAAGTTTGGAATCACAACAAGACGCTTTCACTAGGACTCGATGTGACAGAGACAACGTTATTCAGACGAGTTATGTAGTGAGCGAGCTAATCGCAAAGAAGCTAAGGCCTAATGTAGAGGGAGAGTTTGTGAAAGAGTGCATGGTGGCTGCAGCGGAGTAGTTACAGTGCCTTGCGAAAGTATTCGGCCCCCTTGAACTTTGACCTTTTTCCACATTTCAGGCTTCAAACATAAAGATATAAAACTGTAATTTTTTGTGAAGAATCAACAACAAGTGGGACACAATCATGAAGTGGAACGAAATTTATTGGATATTTCAAACTTTTTTAACAAATAAAAAACTGAAAAATTGAGCGTGCAAAATTATTCAGCCCCCTTAAGTTAATACTTTGTAGCGCCACCTTTTGCTGCGATTACAGCTGTAAGTCGCTTGGGGTATGTCTCTATCAGTTTTGCACAT
>JACXGI010018465.1:0-13225 GCA_016801175.1 Esox masquinongy | reverse complement strand
TCTCTCTCTACCCCTCCTCCTCTTTCACCCTCTCTTCCCCCTCTCCAACTTCCTTTCTTTCATTTCCCCTCGGCCTTTCCCCGCGTCGTCCTCTCCCCACTCCTTTCTTTCATCTAGATCTCTGCCAGGTGCCAGGTTTTGTATTAAACCACGTGCGTTGCCAGCTCCCCGGTAAGCAGAAATGTAAAATACGACCGGCCGCCGCTGCCGGGGCACCGAGCAAAATGGAGCCGTCTGCTCCTCTGTTGATGGATCACCCTGGATTACTGTGCGGGCCTCTCAAATGGCACCCTATTCCATATACAGTGCACTACATTTGCCCAGGGCCCATAGGGCTCTAGGTAGGATATAGGAAGCCATTTGGGACTCAAGCTGTGTGTTTTCCTACTGGCCTAAATGTTACCTCAGGATAACAGCCTCACGGCGGTTTTTGTTTATGTGCTGTAGATTTGAACACAGTGCTGCATGAGGACCTGGTAATTGTGGCCCGCCCATGCAAGAAGATGGCTCCTCGGTGGAATATTATACAGCACGTCTCCGCTCTTTTTCTATTTCGCTAATGAAAGACTTGTTGAATCCATAGTAAGCTGAGATTTGCACTCAGTGTCCAGTTTATTAGGTACACACATCTATTACCAGATCGGACACCATTGCTTCCGGAACGTGGATTCTACATGGTGTCGGAAAATGATCCCTGTTGGTCCATCCTGATGGCATCACAAAGCTGCTGCAGACTGGATGCCAGTGAATTAATGCTGCAAACAGCTTGGTCAAACTCATCCCAGAAGATGCTCAATTGGGTTGGAGGCCTGGGCACTGCGTTGACCGCTCCAGTAAAATGAATCAGACCTGGAAATGTTGTTCCCCTCCAGTATTGTTCAGTGTCAATGATGGCACATTATGTTTGTACCTGCCGTTATTTTGCCTGCGTTTACTGCCATTATTTGTAACCATGTACACTTGAAGATTGTTTTGACGTCATATTTGTGCTGCTGAATGCACTCATAACTTCCTCCTTTCTCTTCACAGGTTGTCTGTTCGAGAACGAGTTGTGTACACTGTACGAGATCTGTGTTAACGGTAAGCTGTTGCATTTTCGTTCAAGAAAAAAGCGTGGATCTAATGTACGGATCGCTAATCATATCCAATTTGTGGACCAAATAAAAAGTAATCCAAAAGGAAAGAACTCATGGGGCCGTGTCACCAAAAGCTATGATCATGTCCTCCAATCCACCATAAATTGGACAGGAGGCCAAGGTTGGAGTGTTTAATGTGTGATCCAAACAGCAGCCCATTGTGCATACTGCCTGGCTTAAAGTAGTGCTCTGTGTAAGGGAATAGGGTGCCATTGGGGACACAGCTTACGATGCACAGGTGCAGCCATTGAAAAGATGGGGACACTAAAAACAGACACAGCTGGTGACATTGCATCCAACCCTCACCTTTGGACCTCAAAATTAATTTGTTTGGGATAGTGTTCCAAATTATGCCCCTTTCCCTTGTTAGTATACTCCTTTTACCAGAACCCTATAGGCCAGGGGTGGGCAACTTGGATGGTGGTGGGGGCCACAGAATTTATGTACTGGTCATCAGGGGGCCGCAGACTAACTTGGAACACACGCACACACACACGTCCGTGTTTTGTATGTAATGATTAACAAATGCATTAATAGTACACTAGGTTCTGATGCTAGTTAACGTATATCTGGGCAATTTTAAAATATTGATCAACGTTCCGTTATCTCTCCTGGGATTCAGCGTGTTCGATGCCATGTTATTAAACGAGTTAACCCTTTGAACGCTATAGGTTTTATGGCTGTTTTCACTACTTTGATATTTTGGCATGTACAGAGACTTCTGTAATAGGCATCATTAAGTGTTTTATGGCGCAAACATCAGCACAATCTCAACAAGACATCACAACAGCTTTCTGAGAGACTGAAATTACTGTTTTATGTGTAAACATGCAAAAAATTATTTCTAGTCTATTTCATGTTTTGTTTCCAGCATAGAGTTTGGTTCCAATATTAACTTTACAACAAATTTAAGGTCAAACATGGTATATTTTTTTTTTCTTAATTTTGTGTATATATCCTTTTACTGTTTTCTAAATTCATCTGAAGGCCACTCAAAGAGGGGGTGGGTGCTGCATGCGGCCTGTGGGCTGGCAGGTGCCGATGCCTGCTATAGGCAAAAATCATTCCCTGCCTGTCTTGTGGCTATTTCCTTCTTTTGAAATAGGGACTCATCTCTAATCTTTTTTTATAAGAGAAAAACATTCATATATTAACTATTTTTGGCCCAAATCAGCTTGTCCCTCAGCCTGTGTCTATACAGCCTGATTTAACAGGCCTTCTGTCATAGGAACCGTATCCTATTTAAGGGATTCACAATAATTCAGGAAGAAAAATACAAACTTTGATATAGTCTGATTTTTATAATATGTTGTTTATAATCGACTTCATATCCAGAAACACAGCCTCTTTCTCAACTCAGGTCCTTAACAGAGTTTATCCTTGAGTTGGTCCAGCCATTTATCCTTGAGTTGGTCCAGCCGTTTATCCTTGAAGGTGGTCCAACCATTCTTGACCTGATTACTCGTGTCATAGTTGATGGACTATTACAAAGTAAAGGCCTCATTTTATTTATGTATTTCCAGTGACCAGTGGCAAGCATCCCATGAGGGAGGTGTTGTATTGTGCTGAACAGTAAGTGTGGCTGTAGCGCCTCTCATTACTCATTTAACACAATGACACATTTTATGACCAGTAATCCCCCTATTTTATAATGTAATGGTACTTCGAGATAATCTGAAAAAATGTATTGTGAGCCTAATGATGTATTCAGTTTGATATGGATATCATGCCATTGATTATTTGATTATGGTTCTATACTGTTTCCTCCGGCGGCTACAAATTAACATACAGATTGTCGTGGTGCCATAGATGCTCTGTCTGATTTGATGCTAGTAATATAAATGTCAAAAGAGGTGAGGTGAGCTGAGGTTATGGTTAACCCTTGGATCAGGCTGTGGAAAAGCAAACATGGTGAGTGATCTTATCACTTTGGTCTCTCTGTGGTCAGCCATTCGGTGTTAATGACAGCTGTCAGATTATCCCGGGATGCTATCATGAGTAGGTCCATTGTATGTCAGAGGGGAATTATCACTGTCTCTCCACGTCCTAGAACTATTTTATCAGGCAGCATATAGAGACTTTTAGCCATTTAGCTTTTTATCCAGAGTGACTTACAGATAGAATTGGCACCCTATTCACTATACAGTGCTGTATACTACTTTGACCAGAGCAGGTTAAATGTAGTTAATTTGGAAAAGGGGGCAGGTTAAATGTAGTTAATTTGGAAGATAAGGAACACATACACTAAACGAGCTAATGGGTGTTGAAGGGAGACAGCCTTTCTTATCTTCTGTTGTTTTGCAGTCTAGTTTGCTAGCCAATGGCTTTCTACTGTACCAAAGAAAATACTCTCAATACAAAATCTTTATTTATTAAATTGTTATGTATGTAATTATTAAAACCATGTCAAAATAAGACGAAGTACAGAATTACACAGGTGTTAAGAAATCCCCCCAAAAACCTAATTTGAATATTATGTGTGACAAGAATGACATGAAAATAACATTTGGTCATTACAAGCTACAGTAATTCCGGTAGTGTTTTTTAAGGCTCTGGTGGTGGTTTTTAGGAGAACTAACGCAGCGTATTGATTAAAGACATATTACTCAGAGACTGTAATTTTGGCATTTCTGCTCTTCTCTTTTTATGCAGAATCTATTGTTGTTTACACTAAACATCAGCTTTTGATGTAGTTTCCTGGATCTGTGGACTTATACACCTGTACGTTGACTGGGGGAGGACACATGGATTTTGATGTTTGAGTTATAATTACAATACATCACCACCAACTGTGGTGTGGAACAGCTATGGTAGGAAACAGAGTACCAGTAATTAATATAGGCGTCACATTGCTGTCAGTGGGATTTACGAGCAGGCATCTATGTGATTTATGATGGGGACTGGACTTAAAAGTGTAGCAAGTACGTGGACGTTGAGATTTTTATGATGCATATTAGGTTTCTGACATTTAATTTCACCAAATTATATTCTCATAGCTTTGTGGATTGCGTAATGAGAGGTGTGAGTAAAGGGATATGTGAGGGGAGTTGCATACTGAGATAGATGGGACAGGACTGCCTTTCTTTCTCAAACCTTCTCCCTGAGAAGGTTCGAGAAAGAAAGGCAAAACACTACTGTAAATGTTGGCTAATGGTTAATGGCCTCCTAGTGTCTATGGATCCAGGACGCTGCATCAGAAGCTGAGGCTCAGTGTAAATGAGGATTCATTTTGCACATGGAGACCAGAGCAGAGCGAGCACACGAAGCAGTATCAAAAGGGGTCAGGGTTAGTTTTGGACTAGGTTGACACTTATAAACAAGTTGTTTTCTGGACTTTGGATAGCCTTGGAAATTAACAGAAACAGTTGCCATGTTATATATATGCAAATAACAAGATGAATATGTACCTGATCGGTACATATTCCACTAGTAGATTTCGATGTTATAGCAAACAGTGGTTAATTAGATTAGATTCAACTGTATTGTCATTGAACAGTACGAGTATAGTACAACGAAATGCAGTTAGCATTTTACCAGAAGTGCAAATCGATGAGGAAAGGCAATTTTTAAGTGTAGTCTATGTTACAAGTGGAATGTATAGATGTGCAATGAAGGCAAATACAGTGCAAAATGACAATTCGACACCGATCAGCCATAACATTATGACCAACTGCCTAATATTGTGTAGGTCCCCCTTTTGCCGCCAAAACAGCCCTAACCCGTCGAGGCTCCACTAGACCGCTGAAGGTGTGCTGTGGTATCTGGCACCAAGACGTTAGCAGCAGATCCTTTAAGTCCTGTAAGTTGTGAGGTGGGTTCTCTATGGATCGGACTTGTTTGTCCAGCACATCCCACAGATGCTCGATTGGATTGAGACCTTGGGAATTTGGAGGCCAAGTCAACACCTTGAACTCGTTGTTGTGTTCCTCAAACCATTCCTGAACCATTTTTGCTTTGTGGTAGGGTGCATTATCCTGCTGAAAGAGGCCAATGCCATCTGGGAATAGCGTTGCCATGAAAGGGTGCACATGGTCTGCAACAATGCTCAGGTAGGTGGTACGTTTCAAAGTAACATCCACATGAATGGCAGAACCCACAGTTTCCCAGCAGAACATTGCCCAAAGCATCACACTGCCTCCGCCGGCTTGACTCTTTCCCATAGTGCATCCTGGTGCCATGTGTTCTCCAGGTAAGCGACGCACATGCACCCGGCCATCCACGTGATGTAAAAAGAAACGTGATTCATCAGACCAGGCCACCATCTTCCATTGCTCCGTGGTCCAGTTCTGATGCTCATGTGCCCATTGTAGGCACTTTCGGCAGTGGACAGGGGTCAGCATGGGCACCCTGACTGGTCTGCATCTAGGCAGCCCCATACGCAACAAACTGCGATGCACTGTGTGTTTTGACACCTTTCTATCAGTACCAGCATGAACTTTTTAAGCAATTTGAGCTACAGTAACTCGTCTGTTGAATCGGACCACACGGGCCAGCCTTTGCTCCCCACGTGCATCAATGAGCCTTGGCCGCCCATGACCCTGTCGCCAGTTCACCGCTTTTCCTTCCTTGGACCACATTTGATAGGTAATGACCACTGCAGACCGGGAACACCACACAAGGGCTGCAGTTTTGGAGATGCTCTGAACCAGTCATCTAGCGTCACAAATTGGCCCTTGTCAGTCACTGAGATCCTTACACTTACCCATTTTTCCTGCTTCTAACACATCAACTTTGAGAACAGAATGTTCACTTGCTGCCTAATATATCCCACCCACTGACAGGTGCCATGATAATGAGATTATCAGTGTTATTCACCTCACCTGTCAGTGGTCATAATGTTATGGCTGATTGGTATAAATAAGCAATGAAGGCAAATAGGGGAGGCCAGAAATTTTACAAATTTACATTTTTATTTATATTTATATTTCCTCTATGTGCAAGTGGGAATGAATGGTTGTGTGATGAAGCAAATGCAAGTACAAATGGCAATTCTGACCTGGGCAATCGAGCAAATTTGGAGGCGTAAGGTAGTCTGTGCAACTGAAATGCAACTGAGCAGCAATGAGGAATAGCAGCAATGAGGAATAGCAGCAATGAGGTTCCCGAGGTAGACAAGTAGTACAAGGGAGGCAGTATTGAGCGGTGGGAATGGTTACTGATGGGTCACAAAGTTCAGCAGGGTTACAGTAGATGTTCCTGAGCCTGCTGGTGCGCGAACCAAGAGTCCTGTACACCTGCCTGATGGGAGGAGGGCAAACAGATGTGGCATGAATGTGAAGGGATTTCTGGTAAAGCAGTGCGCCCTGCGCAGGCACCACTTGCACTGAAGGTCTACGATGGCTGGGAGCTGGGCACCAGTGATGTGCTGGGCGGTTTTCACCACCCGTTGCAGGGCCTTCCGGTCGGCTACGGAGCATCCGCCAAACCACACTGTGGCACAGTTATTTAGAATGCTCTCGATTGTGCACCGGTAAAAGTTCATGAGGATCTTGGAAGACAAGCAGGCCTTCTTCAGCCTCCTCAAAAAGTACAGGTGCTGCTGTGCCTTTTTGACCAGGGCTGAGGTGTTGAGGTTCCAGAGAGGTCTTCGGAAATGTGGACACCCAGGAGCAGGACGCATGCTCCACCTCAATGCCATCCATGAGAACTGGGGCATGACTGCAGCCTTTAGACTTCCTGTAATCCACAATGAGCTCCTTATAAATACTGTAATTACTACAGTATTTATATTTGGATAATATGCCCACCAATATTACATGCACTGTCAGTATGCTAATTCTTTGTCTTTAAGGAGGTCTGTCACAGATCTCACAATATGCCTTACTTATTTCATTCCCCACTCCCTCTCTAACTTAATCTCCACACCTGCTGATCAAGTGGCCTATTTACTTGCTAGTTAATAACAATCTAATAAAGTTCTAATTTATTTAAAATTCCCCCAATGCTTCTAAAGTATTTGGTTCGTAGAAGACTACTACTAACAGCCCAATGTGTTCTGTTCCAAAGTACTGAACTGCAGTATAGAGATAAATCGGTGCCATTTTGGATGTACAGCGCTTTGGTCTTGTACTAGACACCGCTCCCTAGTGGTCACTCCCAGGTGTTGCATGTGAGACCTTAGATGAACTGTGACCAGGGATTTTCACAAGCCTATTATTTTCACTAGTAAATTCTTGTCGGTGCAGCTAAATTGCAGGCAGTCTGTTGGTTCCATATTGGTCTTGAACTCACATCAGGTGAGAGGAAAATTCTCTTTGGAAAATCAGCCCAGGCAGTGGAAAGTGGCCACTATGCGCCATGTGTTTGCTTAACTCGTATCCATTTTAATGTAGCGGGAGCTGATGCTGTTGGTGTGATGAAGCTATCAGATAGCGTGTCCGTAGTGAATGATTGATCACTTTGTAGTCCAGGTGTGGTGTCCAACTTTAACATGATTGACTTCTGAATGTATATAATAAATATACAAGTGCAGTCCTATCATGATATGCCTCTATCAGGGGATTTGACTAGATTCCAACATAGGGTTAATGATTCTAAAATGTGATACACCATGTTTTAGCCTCTTAACAGCTTCTTATATACCTGAGGCTTAATTTGTTCCTTCAGCAAGTTGGTCTGTGGCTGTTTTAGAAACACAGTACCTAATATATTTCTAGGCATGTGCAATTTACACCTCTTCCAGACTGTTTTGTCTTGATTATTGAGCCTTGAAATGGATTAATCACTTATTTTCCCCAGTGACGTGATTACACATGGGGATGATGGATAGTGTTTGTGTTGCCAGTTTGCTGAAAAGTTTTGCATGAGCAAATCTGAGGTGATCCAGACTTTTCGAATGCTTTTAGATTGGGGACAAGCCAAGCAATTTGTGGAAGATAATTTACCTCCCTTTTTAGCTTTTGGTTTGTTTGTGAGACAGTGTCCTGCTGTGTTTTTGGCTCAACATGTCTTTGCTTGGCAAGGATTCTCAGGAACGTCCATGCTGAGACAAGCGTAGTTCCTCTTCATGTTTGGCTCATGTTCAATGTGGATTTAATTACTACTTGTAAAGTGTGTAACAGGATATGAGGTGTGTATGGTGATTTAATAATGTCTAGGCAATACACACTTATCAAGTTAATTAAAACTACTCATCAACATAGCAAAGATGAGCAATATACAGTATAGCAACATAATAACCATATTACCTACTAGACTGCAGTATTTTACCCCCGGATGTATTAAAGAAACACGGCGAAGAAGTCAGGTAAACCGCCACAAAAGTTTGCATCCAAGCCAAGTCTTCCCAATACCCCACTTCACAATCGCGCAAATTTTGATATTTATATTGATATTTAGAGTCCACAATGATTTCCTAAACTATTCAGTGCTTTCTTTTCATAGAAATTGAGTGAACTGCATAGAATTTTAGCAAACAGGAAATGACAGAGGGAACTCTGCCGTTTTAGGATGTGCTTTTATATGCACATGCAAAATCATTTCTAAATAATTGTGACACTGTCATTCTACTATGACTACAGATACAGTTTATGGAATTTTTCTGATATTGTGCATATTGCACCTTTAAGGTAAGGTAAATCACCTAGTGGTACTATTGCATTACTGTACATTATAGTAGTGCTTTAGTCATTCTAAATGTTTGCTATATCCATAGTTTACTCATTAATAATTGTATTGACGATGTGTCTGCTGCACCACTTAATTTTCCCGTAGATGTTCATGCATTTCCTAGGCTGTATTGTGCAATGTGACTGCGTTAACAAAGGCAGCCAAATTCTGATATTTATTTTCACGGGTACATTTAGCTCTGAAAATTATCTAATTCGATTGACCAAAAGACCAATTAGTGGAAACAAATTTCAGAATTGTTCTGAATGTGTGAACACTGCCTGTGTGAATTAAAACAGGTTTTGCAGAATGCATCCTATCATCATTCCATGAAGAACAGTCTTTGTGTGCCTAACAGTGAAATGGAGGGAGCTATTGTGTCCCTGATTCTGGAAAAAATATAGTCCATAAGTGTAAACTGCCCAGACTACTCAAATTGTGTGAAATAGGTCACATATTGGTCACGTCTACGCATTGTAATTCTTCTTATTATTTACTTAATAATAATTATTATTATTATTATTAACTTTACTCTCTAGGTACAAGCTGGCTGAATATGCTGGACCTTCTATTCAGTAGGTTTTGCATGTGTTGAGTTTTAGTTTCCCTGGTGAAATCACAGTGATTGTAATCTACACAGACCAAGGCCAGTGCCATCAAAAAAGTGATTTTCAAATTTTTGTAATGCTATTTCCACGCTATAATCCCAAAATAACACTCTAACAGTGAAATCTATGATAATGCCATTTTCTGGATTTTCGGCCTGTCTGTGTTAGATGGTGTTTTTGTCTGACTGCATGATGTCACCAGGCCGATTTAATTACAATAAACTAATTACTGTTAATCTGGTTCAGGGGGTTGGCTGTAGGCTATCCTATTACCCATTAAGTGCTGTTTATGTAAATAATGTTTCTTCAGATTTGTTTCCTGTGGCGTAGGGTGGTCTTCAGCAAAAAATCACTCCCCGAATATCTTCCTCTATCAGTTAAGCAGAAATGCCTGAAGAAAAAACAATTATTGTTTTGAAAAATCAGACCGAGAACTTCAAGACCCAAAGGAAGATCAGGAAAATATTTATTTTATTGAAAATACCGAATGAAAACTATCTGGCAATATACGCTCTGTATATTGACTGAGTGCTGTAATAAAATCAAAAGGTGCTTCAACAAAGTATTAGTTTAAGGGTGTGTACACTTATGCAACCAGGTTATTGTAAGCTTTTTATTTTTAATTTTTCCCCCTCAAAGATTTCAGTTTGTTTTTCAATTGAATTGTTCACATTATAGGTCACATTAAAGGTGGAAAAAGTTCTGACATGATTTGTCTTTGTCTCATTCTTTTACATCACAAAAACCTGGCATTTTCACAGGGGTGTGTAGACTTTTTATATCCACTGTAGATCTTCTATTAATATGTGTGAACTTACAGTGTCTTCATAAAGTATTCAGGCCCCTTCAAGTTCTCCAAAATTTGTTCTGTTATAAACATATTTTATAACTGATAAAAATGTTTTTCAATACCCATTAATGACAATACACAATACCCAATAATGACAAAGCTTAAACTCTTAATAAGAAATTTACTGAAAATGCACAACTGAAATATCTTATGTACAGAAGTATTTAGACCTTTTGCCATGACACTCCAAATTGAGCTCAGATGCATCTTGTGTCCTTTGATCATCCTATAGATGTCCCTAGAACTTTATCAAAGTATATCTGTGGCAAATTTAATTGATTGGACATGATTTAGAAAAGGCAGAGCAAAAACCAAACCATGAAGTACAAGGAACTCTCCGTAGACCTTCGAGATCTTAGAAAGGTTATATACAAAAGTTCCCATGAGCACAGTGGGCTCTATCATTGTAAAATACAAAAGGTGCAGTACCACGAAGTCTGTTCCCAGAGCCAACTAAGTAAATGGTAAGATGGGCCTTGGTCAGAGAGGTGAAAATCTTAATTCTAACAGAACCTCAGAGTTTTTCTGCAAAGAAGGGAGAACCTGCCAGAAAGACAACAAACTCTGTAGCACTCCATCAATCAAGCCTTTATGTTAGAGTGGCTAGAGGGAAGCCACCCCCTAGAGTATATGGAAAAAGATTCTCTCCTCTGATAAGACAAAAATGGAATTAAAGCTGCAAGCAGGATTTCAGGGGGCCAAGTGGAGCACCACAAGTACCTAATTTCATGCTGTCAAAAGAGGAATATTTCATGCTATTGGTAAATGCCCAGTGCTACTAGGAGTCCTGATGTCCAACCAAAGAAGAGGAAACCAAACCAAAACCTCGATGAAAGAATGTTTGTGGAGAGAGGGGAGAATGTGTGTTTTTGTGTGTGGAGATAGAGGAGAGTGTGTGTGTGTGTGTGTGTGGGGGGGTTGTATGTGTGTTTGTATGTGTGAAGCGATAAGGTTTGTTTTTGTGTAAAGAGAAAAGAGGATGCGTGCGTGTGTGTGTTTGTGTGTGTGTGTTTATTTGTGCGTGGACATTGTGTTGGGGGAGACTGTCTATGGGGAGATGCATGTGAATGGAAAGAAGAGAGAATGTATGTGTGCTGAGAGGTGATGATGTCTGAAGAGTTGGTGAGCATTAAGTGTCAAAGACACACCCTCTACTTATCTCCAGCAAATTCTATATCTTTGGGTTATATTGCTGAATTCTGGTGGATTTCCTGATATCAGTTATGTTTTTAGCAGAACCATGAGGTCTGTCTGTGCCTATTATTAAGTTTCCATTGCTGCCATAGGTGTTTAACATAGAGGTTCTCATACAATTTGTATTTCTGACATTACCAGATGTGTGTGACTTAAGTTAAACACACAAAATACTAAACTATTGCTTATTCGTTTACATTACCAAAGAAAGTGAGAGCAATACTTCAAGAACATTAGCTAGGCATTTTTACAGTTCATCATGCTTTCTGTGAATACTAAAATGCATTGTACTGAGCCACCCACTCTGCAATATCTCCCTTATCATGTCCAGGGCCAAAAGCCCGGTGTACATCCTAGTCCTCCCTTTTTTGTTAAGCCATGCATTCTGCCTCAGCTAATGCAGTCAGTTGCGGAGGAAGGCTTTCTTGTAATGTGTTGTCAATATGGATAAGAAGTACTCTGTTGTTATACTATAATAAAGATTTAGGTTTCATTTGAGCTGATGTACAGTGTGTCATCATCTAATAACAAGTTATACATTTTATCAAACCTGATTGCTAGCTTAACTTTTTTTAGCTATATATTTGATGTTAGCTAGATACTTAGCGTTAATTCACTGTACTGTTTAGCAACATCGTTCTGCTACCGGAGTTAACCTATTTACAAACAGTAAATAGGCTAACTGCAGTATTGTTAGCTTGAGTATCGTTAGCTTGAGTTAGCTTACTAATGCTAATTTACTGTTTAGTAATTTCTATTTCCTCTTTCTCACCTCAAAAGTCTACATTTACACTGCCCCATTTGAATTCCAGTTTTTATTCTTTTAATCAATCAGATCAACAACAACAGATCACTAACCCTCCCTCACTGTAAAGCTTTACTGCAGAATAAATGTTTAAAATTTAATACTATTAATACTAAAATTTAATACTATTGCCCAATGCAGAGAACACAGGTAAGTGGATGCTTTTTCTAATAAGTTGAAGCAACAAAATATCACAGTGAAGTTGTTTAATGTATTCATTCTGTAGTGTAGTCATTACATGAGGTCCTATAGGTTTTTGTTGAAGGCTTATATCTGTGGTTTTGCTGTCTTTGCAAAAACTCTGTGTCAGATTAGTCATTTATTTATGCAGGGCTTGCTTAAAAAGGATGGCACATTTACATAAAATGTTGAATACATCAAGTAGGAATATGCAAGCTATACACAGTCACACATTTGTTTTTCTATCCTTGTGAGGAATTGGGGTCTAACCTTAACCCAGAAATCCATGTTACCTATGCCCTAGCTCTAAACCTAACCTTTATCCTAACCCTAATCTTTAGCTAACCCTAACTTCAACACCAATAACCTAACCATTATGCCTACACTTAACCTAGCTCCAATGCTTAACCCTAACCAGTAATTCCTAAACCTGAAACACTATGCCCTATATATACAGCTCAGCTTTCTTTCCTTTCCAAAAAAGTCGAAAAGGAAGGTTTTGGGTGAGGAAAGGAAAGGAAGGGTTAAAATTAAGAGACCACTGCAAATTGAACGCTTCTGCACCTCACTCAAAACTTTCCTTTTCAACTTTTTTGGAAAGGAACGAAAAAGGTGCAGTGGTCTCTTAATTTTTTCCGGAGCTGTATGTGTGTATATATACAGGTGCTGGTCATATAATTAGAATATCATCAAAAAGTTGATTTATTTCAGTAATTCCATTCAAAAAGTGAAACTTGGATATTATATTCATTCATTACACACAGACTGATATATTTCAAATGTTTATTTCATTTAATTGTGATGATTAAAACTGACAACTAATGAAAATCCCAAATTCAGTATC
>JACXGI010018464.1:0-13230 GCA_016801175.1 Esox masquinongy | reverse complement strand
AATATTTTAATTAAGGTTAAGACCTTCAAGTGGGCACAAACTAGTGTGTGGTTTCAGAGTGGAAAACATCAGAAAAGGGCAATGTTGAAGATGAGGTCCGTATCACACCTTTGAGGGGGCTTGACACTGGTTAGCAGGATGTTATTCGTTTGGGTGCAAACATGGTCTGTGGTTTTCTGCTTGTAAAGTCTGATCTCTGAAATCTCTGTTACTGTGAGTTCCATCATCAGATCATTATAATCTCATGATAGAGATTTTGTCAACAACACTTGCGATAACAAGTCAGAAAACCTTCTGATTGTTGCTTGAACACACACATGAAATGGGATATCAATATCTAAAAGATTAAACAAACCACAAATATCATAGATGTATGACACATCCGTCCGGTTTTCTATGTGCTACAGTTTGCAACAAACTCATACTAATGATTGTCTCTAACGTTCAAGTTTCCTCAAACTAGAAAGTGGTTTCAGAGAGGAAAGGATCTGAAAATATGTCTGTAAGTTGGAAAAAGCAAGTGTTCCTTATCACCGACATGTTTCCATATTTACCAAATGAGTATACATATTCTATTAGATATCTTATATTCTAACTAAGATATTCTGTTTAAACTGAGATACTTGACACAGCCACAAAATAAAACAGTCACATGTATTACTGACAAATTGCTGGATTACTGAGAGACTGCCCTCAGGATGCAGTGGGATTGAGGTGTGGGTGAAACAGAAAGAATAGAGTGGGTGTGAAAACAACATGAGTCTTTGTCAGCCAGACTGTACATACCTTGTGATTCAAAAATAAGATTACAAACACCTGCATTAGGCTTGAACAACTTTAAACTAACTAAGAAATAAACTTTAGTATATTCATGTAGTATAATTCTCTATTTAGTATATTTATCTACTACCTGTAATAAACCAATGGTAACAAGTGTGGGACCAAAAGTAAAGTGTGGGAGGGATGGTTATAGGTTAACAGTTTCCTGTGCTAGTTGATATGTTAAACACCTCTCATTCCTCTGGATGATGAACATGTCACACTTGCAAGTGATGTGAAAGTTGAGTTTGGGTTCTAAGGTGGTCAAAGGTCAGAGAACATACCTGTTAATAGGACATGGCAGGACTCAGTCCCAGATATTTCTGTGTTGGCATGTCAACTCTCCATGTCAATGTTTGCCATGACAACGATATAGAAGACTGCAAGACAGTACAAACGGATCTGGGACTCAGGCTAGGAAAGAGCTAAACAACAGTGATCGTTCATTGATGAATTACTGATTGAATGATACCATTCTACATTTACATTGGATGAAATATGTTGAAATAATTGTAAGTTGTATTACAGTCTGTTCTGTTCTTAATGCAATACTATGATCTTGATTCTCCTCTTCTAAATTGCTGGAACTTATTACCAGTGACATCGTTACCAATGATATAACATGAGAACTGAAATGGTACTCAGGCTAGGAATGAGCTAAACCACAGTGATCGCTGTGAGAAGTGAACACACAGGTGAGGGGAACGACAGGGAGATGAGTGTTAACCCTACGTTGCCTGTCCGGCATCTTTGCCCCGCAGCCCTGTGGTATTGTCCCACAGTTTGTTGTAGTAAGTGACTGGGAACTTGAGTTAATGCATGTAACCTTGTTTCCCTGAGGGAGGGCACCTTGTAGGCTGGCCTGAATCAGTGGGCTCATTTGTATTTTTGGTTCTTCTTGCCAGGAAGGGAGGTTGGACTCCAGCTAGCTAAGCACCCGTTTGACCACAAATGTTGTGGTTTGGAGCATTGTTAAGTCACTGCCTCACAGTTAGCTGTGGCACTGGGAAAACAGGGTTTGAATCGGGCTCTTGGATTGGCCATGGGGTTCGGTGGGAGTTTTTCGATTGGCCAGCATCACCTGGGTCTGCAGCGTTGGTAAATAAATTCTAGCAGCACCTTGTGGCGGCTTGGGTGCGACCACGAACAATTTGGCAAGATGTGTTCCAGCTTATTTACATGTATTTATTATTATTTGTTTTTTCAGAGAAATCGACTAAGACCTAGGTCTCTATTATAGCTCTGTCATGTATAATAACAGAAAAATACCTACAGTGAAAATATAAATGTCAGGGTTCCGGTGCTGACCCAGAAGCAGACAGGACACAGTGAGACGGTTAAGAGGGTTTATTGAAAGAACCAGGAACTGGGAGGAAGGTGCTGGGGGGTGGGCAGAGTGGCTGTGGGTTGGCGTGGAATCCAGGCACAGGGTGGCTCCGAGGTCCAGGGCGGCAAACTGGTGCGCGCATTTGTGGGGTTTGTCTAAGCAGGGAAAAGGCAGGGTTACAGACAGGTAATGGGAAACACGGCAGACAGGCAAAACAGGACTGAGTCAATAATGCGAAGGTTTAGCTGGTGCTAAACATACGGTTGGGACTTAACGATCCGGCAGGGGCTGGAAGTCAGGTCCTCTCCTAAATGCCGTGGTGGATTGCCGATCAGGAACAGGGGCGGGAGTGGATAATGACCGTCAGGTGGGGCAATCTCAGCCCAGGGAGGCAACGCCCCGCCCCCGCCTCGTTGCCCGGACAACCAGAACACAACACAAGGACAGACATGGAACAGACGCACCAGGCACACAAACAAACAACAACGGAAACGACATGTACATCAAACAACCAGTCACAGGGAAGGGGTCGTGACAATAAAACAAATGTTAAAAAACAAACAAAATAATTCACAACAAACTACAGGAAAAAAAACTGGATCAATGAGCGAAGGAACTTAACTAATGCAGACCCTTCCATTCAGGTGTACTGCATGATACAATTAAGCAATTAACATCCTGTCATGCTGTGTGGTGTGTATATGCTGGGCAGGCCCAGTTGACTTCAATTTTGGATCAAGATGGTAAAGGGAAAGGATCTTAGAGAGAAGAAAGATTATTGATGCACAGATGGCACTGAATGAGGGAATATCTTTTGGAAGAATGATTTTCCATCCCTCCAGCAGTTCCATAGACTCATGGAATCTATGCCAAGAAGCTCTGAAGCTGTTTTGACAGCTCGTGTTGCCCAACACCTTACTCGTCTATTTACATAAATATTTATGTACATATTCATAGTTGGAGTTGATGTAATCAAAAAACACAGGCAAAAGACTAGTAGCTTTATTATCGCTGATAGAGCTAGCAGCCAAGATTATATGATTGATTGAGAACATGCTATCAAATTAATGTAAACCAAACAACCAAACATTTTAGTGCAGACTTGTTGAGTTTACACATAGGCCTTACACAGACTGTGAATCCGACTTTCATTTGAGAGCATTGATGAAGCGATATAACAAGACGTTAATCAGACATTTAATTAATGGCAGGCGAGCATAGACACGCTGCCATTAGAATAAAATACAGACAGTGGAAACCCCACCCACCTTACACTTCAGGCAGGCTAAAGCAATTGCTAAAGTATTTAAAAGATTTCAAAATATATTTGGACCTACGTCGTATAGATCATTTACTGTAATACAGTATATTGACCATAGTATTTACTGTAACTATGTTGACTATTGTATTTATATATAACTACATGGCCTACATTGGAAAATATATTCTGTGTATTTTGAGAAAATTTTTTTATCCTATATTTTGAAAAATTAGACTATCTTCAAAGAAGCATCACTATACATCATACAATAACACACTCTACTCACTCTCTATTAACTCTCTACTCACTCTATACTCAATCTCTACTCACTCTGGTAGCCGATTGCTGTTATTAATGAAATCCACAATCAATTCTGTTCACAGACTAAATGTATGATCATGGTCTGGTTTAAAAAAATATGTGTACAATAAGAGTCAGTAGACCATGAACAAAAATGTTAACAATGTTAACAAACATCCACAAAACCTACCACCGAGGAGAAAATAACCGCCTTGACCCAGTGCATTCTGGCCAGCAGCCTAAGGAGGGCAGTCTTTCACTAAAACAGATACATGAAATCATGTCAGACAAACATCAGGCTGATGGGGGTTTTAAAGTCTCAGTGAAATTGTGCAAAAACATAAAATTGTCAAGGATTTCCTATATTTTTCAAATGTTTTCAAACAAGTCAAGTTCAATTTGTCTGAAATCAACATTATATTCAGACTGATCTGAAATTCCATATACTAAAATATCCCGGTGGTAAAATTAGCGAAACAACAGACAGACTCTGGCCTTCATCTTTTGCAGTCTACAACATCAGAGGATGGACCCTTTTCATCTCACTCTTTTGAAATGTATTACTAATGTTGCTGGTCAGAATTTGTTTTTGTTCAGTGCACTATGCCAACA
The DNA here is from genome assembly GCA_016801175.1 of Esox masquinongy. Classification (NCBI taxonomy): domain Eukaryota; kingdom Metazoa; phylum Chordata; class Actinopteri; order Esociformes; family Esocidae; genus Esox; species Esox masquinongy. The sequence goes on along the minus strand of JACXGI010018464.1, from coordinate 8,911 downwards.
TATCATATACAAATCATATTCAAATCATATACACATCATATACAAATCATATACTGTAGATATCATATACATATCATATACATGTCATATACATGTCATATGCAAATCACATACAAATCCTAAGATCAAAGTGTGACCACATGAAAACGGATGCTAACTTTAAGCTAACTCTTGTTTTCTGTTCATGTTTAACCTCCTTCATTCAGGTCCTGGCTGGGGGGCCTCTAGGCATCTCTATGCGCCCAGGGGCCACAGCCAGGACCGTGGGGATGCCTCTTGGCATCTCTGCACTGCAGTTCTGTTCTCCCAATCTGAGGCAGCTGCGCCCCTATTTAAGTTGCTCTGGTTTTGCTTTAGTTGGTGGTTCATTGTTTGTGTTTGTATTACACTCAGTTTGCAGTCTGCCCCTCCTTTTGTTGTTTTTGGTTCAGTTTGTAAGAAGGACAATAAAAGGATGTTTCACTTGAAGTCTGCGCCTGTGTCCTCCCTCCCGGACCAGGATATCATCTTGATTAAATGGTAGAAAAGGTGGAAAAAAGATATGGCCTCTTCACTTTTAAAGACTGCTATGTGTATTTTACTTTTATAATATGTATCATGCCCGGCTTTGCCCCCCCCCCCATGGACCTGGGCCTGCTGCTGTGTAGACAATGTCTTTTTCCAAGAACTGATCTACACAAATGGGGAGTGAGACGGAAAGGGAACTCACCATATCTAATTTTAAAATCTTGATTTAAGAGTTCTGACTTTGCAAGCAGTCACTGACCCTGGTCCAAAAAAAAAACACATCTAACAAGTTTCAAGCCCGTTGAAGGTGTGAAACAGCCGTCTTCAGGCAGACAACCACAAACCTGGTTCTCATACGGACACATCAGACCATGAACCCAATCATGTTCATCATCTTGTCCACAAGTCCACACGTGCCTGACATCATACCCAGTTATACCACAGGGCCCCTTCAACTGAGACTTTCCCTTCCTTTCATTCTGAAGCACACCTCAACCCCAATTCAGCCATTGCACCTTGCGGTCAGTCATTTACCATGGTAACGGTTTCTCAGGTAACATGCAGCCAGAGTCAGAAGAGAAGAGGAATGCAGGGCCAGTTCTTCAACCACAAAGAGGAGAGAACAGTTTACACACACATACCTAAGCTAATTTATGCTTAAACACCCTGATGACACACATACGCACCCATATCCAGATTTGCGTGCCTACATCACACACACACACACACACACACACGCACGCACGCACGCACACACACACACACACACACACACACAGAACACCTTGCCTATAACTGATCAGCTTCTTGCCCAAACACAACCCAGCCCTATACGATACTAAGTACATCTTTGTAGACAGTTTTAAATTTGGAAATCCTGGAGGAGAACAAAACACAACAATCTTCTTGAGCCTGGTAAGTTCAATTGTACAACCGTTATTGTTTGATGATAACTAATCAATTGTGGTAGGGGATGTAGGACTGTGGATATAGGATTGTTGGAGATCATTTAACATACCATAATATCAAAGTTGTAGGAAATATTTTACTATGGAATTCATACCAGTAGCTAGTTATTCTGTAATTATTTTGAAGATTGCCAAGCTAATTACTGATTAAGATGTAATTGACACTATATACAAAATTAAGGCTGTGTTGAATGGTGATGGTTTCCCAAAAATAAAAATGAATTAAAAAATATTTTGACCAGAAATCCCCATCCACCCAAGGTGATAAGTGCCAGCAGAGGTTTGAAGTCTGACGTAAATAACAGAAAAAAAACATGAATATAATAAAATAAAGGTTATAGTCGGGATTAAACTGGTAGGTTTGGACTTACTCTGTTTCACAAAAAAGGAGAAGTATTCCAATATTTCTCATTGTACTGTACAGGTTATGGATCAAACCTTACAGTGACAAGTGTCTCTCCTGATAATGTGTTGATACAGGAATATGTGTGAGTTCTCCTGTTTTTAGTTTTTATTGTTTGGTTGAGTGATGTAAATAACAAATAGCGATCACACCTGTGTGTGGTTTAGTGAGGGGTAATGTATATATATGGAGAATTATTTAGTGAGTCTCCTGGCACACGTATGTAGGTAATACATCTGTTTATCTTATATATTATACTCAGACTACTGGTCACGTTGACAACTGTTGGTACAGTTGTGCTCATAAGTTTGCATACCCTGGAAGAAATTGTGAAATTTCGGCCTTGTTTTTGGAAATATGACTGATCATGCAAAAAAATCTTTCATTTAATGATAGCGATCATATGAAGCCATTTATTATCACATAGTTGTTTGGCTCCTTTTTAAATCATAATGATTCCAGAAATCACCCAAATGGCCCTGATCAAAAGTTTACATATCCTTGAATGTTTGGCTTAGTTACAGACACAGAAGGTGACACACACAGGTGAAAATTGCCATTAAAGGATAATTTCTCACACATGTGGCGAAATTAAATTGTTAAATTGTGACTAGTGCCTGTGTATAAATAGTCAATGAGTTTGTTAGCTCTCACGTGGATGCACTGACCCATGGGGAGCAGAAAAGAACTGTCAAAAGACCCACGTAACAAGGTAATGGAACTTTATTAAGATGGAGGAGAAAATAAAAAGATATCCAAAGCCTTGCAAATGCCAGTCAGTACTGTACAATCACTTTTTAAGAAGTGGAGAATTCAGGGATCCCTTGATACCAAGTCAAGGTCAGGAAGACCAAGAAAGATTTCAGCCAAAACTGCCAGAAGAATTGTTTGGGAACAAAGAATAACCCGCAGGTAACCTCGGGGAAAAATACAGGCTTCTCTGGAAAAAGATGGTGTGGTTGTTTCAAGGAGCACAATATGCAATATGATAATATTGATGATAATAATAATACAATATGCCGACAACACCTTGACACACCTCACAGCTTCTGGCACACTGTCATTTGGAGTGACTAGACCAAAATAGAGCTTTATGATCATAACCATAAGGGCTATGTTTGGAGAGGGGTCAACAAGGCCTATAGTGAACCAAATACTATCACCAATGTGAAGCATGGTGGTGGCTCACTGATATTTTGGGGGTGCGTGAGCTCTAAAGGCATAGGGATCTTGTGAAAATTGATGGCAAGATGAATGCAGCATGTTATCAGAAAATACTGGCAGTCTATTTGCATTCTTCTGCATGAATGCTGCGCATGGGACACTCTTGGACTTTCCAGCATGACAGTGACCCTAAACACAAGTCCAAGTTGACCCTCCAGTGGTTACAGCAGAATAAGGTGAAGGTTCTGGAGTGGCCATCAGTCTCCTGACCTTAATATCATCGAACCACTCTGGGGAGATCTCAAACGTGCGGTTCATACAAGACGACCAAAGACTTTGCATGACCTGGAGGCATTTTGCCATGATGAATGGGCAGCTATATCACCTACAATTACTCAGGGCCTCATAGACAACTACTACAAAAGACTGCATGCTGTTATTGATGCTAAAGGGGGCAATACACAGTATTAAGAACTAAGGGTATGCAGACTTTACAACTGTGTTCAGTTCATTTTTTTCTTTGTTGCCATGTTTTGTTTTATTATTCTGTTATGACCTACAGTTGAATATGTATCCCATAAGAAATAAAAGTAGTTTTGCCTGCTCACTCATGTTTTCTTTGCAAATGGTACATATATTATCATTTCTCCACGGGTATGCAAACGTTTGAGCACAACTGTATGTACATTCTGTGATAAAGTTACATTATTAATTTCTTAATGGACATGTACTTGTAATATATGGGCTGTTGATGTGGGAGGAGCGACTCGCTAAACCTCATCTGACCTGTTATGGTGACCTTTAACCCCTAGTCCAGGTCATGTTTTAATAGCCTGGTGAACTTATGTTAAAAAGTATATAAATGACTGGAACACCAGTGTGAATCAATGACACCTCTCAACACGTCAAACCAATCTATTGACTGTTTGAGCAGTGATGCAAAAGGTGTTCATCACATTATTGTCTTAGAGTTTTGTTTAATTGCTTGGTAATTATTTAGCAAGTATGTCGGAATGTTTCACAACCTCTTTTATCTTAACCTGTAACCTGGAATGACCTGAAAAAGATTATGCAAAAATTAATGTTTTACTCTCTGTCTCATGGTGTAAAAGGGCCCTTGGTCCTTGGGAGTGAGAAAACCTCCATACACATTGAAAGGGCTTCCAGTTCCTTTGGGTCCAAAGGGCCACAAAAAGATAGACTAAAGACATAATTGATTTGCACTCCAGTGTGAATGTATGCACACAAACGTGACTTTGACCAAACCCTCATAGTCCCTACACACACTCGCTCGTACACACTTAGACAAGCCTGTCCACCACAAGAAGTCTGTCAGGCACCACACACGGACGTGGGAGTTCACAGTCTGCAACAAGATGCTGTATCCCCTTCTGTCTCAACTTAGTGTGTGGTGACCTCTAGTGTCCCCCTGTTAGTCTAATTATCTGTCCTGGGTTCAACACTAAGGGTTGGGGGGGTGAGGACACCATGTGTACTTTCACTACTGTAAATGGCATTGGGTACAAGATGGACTCAGGCATCTAAAACAGTTTCCTAACTACTGAAACATCTTCATACTGCATGGATGTTGCGTGACATGTCGCAAGAATTTCATTGTTCAGGAAAACGCATGTTATTCCGTGCATTTGACAATAAAATTTTTTTGACTTTTGACTCTGACTTTGGAATGTGATCTTAGTGGCAGTGTTGGGGGATCGGAGCTTAGCAGTTTCCAGGGTCTTTGAGGTCTAACATATGTAGGCTACTGCTCAATTCTTCACCCACAAACCGGAGAGAAGTGTTTCTTCTGGCCAACTGTATTTATGCCCAGGCATCATGCATCAACCAATGGTGTCAGGTAAACACATCCATGAGTTACACAATGAAGTCAGTGTAGAACCTGACCAACACTGACTGGGGTTATAATGACACCATTGCAAATTCCTATTGTGTACATTGTATGTGTGTAAAAGAGTAGAACGACAGCGTAAATCAGTACCACATCTCAACACTTTCTGGAGCCCTGAAACCTGTTAGTAAGGGGCTTTTTTGCTTTGCGGTAGAAACAGGTTCTGTGGTAAAGTCTGATATTGTCGCTGCCGTGCCATTGAATCCAACGCCCTCTCTTCCTCACCTCATCACAGACACCTGTTTCGTTCATTATTAACCGCACCTGTTTCTCCACATCAGAGACCCTATTTAAGTTCAAGCTTCCCCTATGTCTCTTGCTGGTCTTTGTATTGGTTGTACCCATGTGTAACAGTGGTTTGTTTCCGTGTGTCCGGTGATTGAGTTTCGGTTTGTCATGTTTAGTTACTTTGTTAAATGTTCTCTTTTCTCCCTGCACTTGTCTCACTGTACTTCAAATTTGCAGAGATTTTTTTTTTTAGATTTCTGGCTGGACATAAGTAGATCATTGCAGAACGTTTTCAAAACCTAAGTCCTGGAGGAGAACAAAGTGCAACCATCTTCTTAGTGCCTGGTAAGTTTAATTGTACAACCAATACTGTATAATAACTGTGGTAGGAAATTTTGTTGGAGATCATTGAACATACCGTAATACCAAAGCTGCAGGAAATATTGTTATGGTAAAAATGTTAATATTGTAAAATGTAATTGCCTGTGTATATAGTTACATACACTAAGGCCTTGTTGAAAGTTGATGGTTTACAATCAATGTGAAAAAAACTTTACAGTAGTTGTGACATGATGTCCCCACCCAAGGTGATAAGTAGTAAAGGTGTGATGTCTAATGAAAGTGGGAATGTAATAAAATCTAGGTTATAGTCGGGATTAAACTGGAAGGTTGGGACTTCCTCTGTTTCACATAAAGGTATCAGTATTCCAATATTCATCATTGTACTGTACAGATAATGGATCAAACCTTAGTGACATGTGTATTTTCTGATATTGTGGTGATAATATGTGAGTTCTCCTCTATTTAGTTTGTGTGGTTTGATGAGGATGGGAGTAATGTATATTCATGGAGAATTATTTAGTGAGTCTCGTAAGTAGGTAATACATTTATGTATATTAGACTTGGGCTACTGGTTACGTTAAACTGTTGGTATGTATGTTCCGAAACGAAGTTGAGTTACTAATTTCTTACTGTAATGAATTGAATTACTTAAAATAGAGACAACACATTCCTCCTATAATGGGTTGTGTGTTTATTCAATTTCGTTTCATTGTCTATGGTATACTGTATATGTACTAGCACACTAATGTTTGGATCAAGCTACTGAGATCTATGAATAACATTTTCAGTATTTCATAATTGCATAACGGAGACTTAAAGCATATGTACTTGTAATATATGGGCAGATGATATATGGGCAGATGATGTTTAATTGCCATTTTCATGTATGAAAATGGCAATTAAAGGTGAATTTCCCACACTTGTGGCTTTTTAAATTGCAATTAGTGCCTGTGCATAAAAAGTCAATGAGTTTTTTAGGTCTTACGTGGATGCACTGAGCAGGCTAGATACTGAGCCATGGGGAGCAGAAAATAACTGTCAATAGACCTGCGTAACAAGGTAATGGAACCTTATAAAGACAGAATAGGATATCAAAAGATATCCAAAGCCTTGCAAATGCCATTCAGTACTGTTCAATCCCTTAAGAAGTGGAAAATTCGGGGATCTCTTGATACCAAGCCAAGGTCAGTTAGACCAAGAAAGATTTCAGCCCAAACTGGCAGAAGAAATTTTCAGGATACAAAGAAAAACCCACCGCTAACCTCAGGAGAAATACAGGCTGCTCTGGAAAAAGACAGTGTGGTTGTTTCAAGGAGCACAATGCAATGATACTTGAACAGAAATGAGTGACAAGACAAAAATAGAGCTTTATGGTCACAACCATAAGCGTTATGTTTGGAGAGGGGTCAACAAGGCCTATAGTGAACAGAACACCATCCCCACTGTGAAGCATGGTGGTGGCTCACTGATATTTTGGGGAGTATGAGCTCTAAAGGCACAGGAAATCTTGTGAAAATTGATGGCAAGATGAATACAGCATGTTCTTAGAAAATACTGGCAGACAATTCGCATTCTTCTGCACAAAAGCTGGTCATGGGGTGCTCTTGGACTTTCCAGCACGACAATGACCCTAAGCGCAAAGGCCAAGTTGACCCTCCAGTGGTTACAGCAGAAAAAGGTGACGGTTCTGGAGTGGCCATCACATTCTCCTGACCTTAATATCATCGAGCCACTCTAGGGAGATGTCAAACATACGGTTCATGCAAGATGACCAAAGACTTTACTTGACCTTGAGGCATTTTGCCAGGACGAATGGGCAGCTATACCACCTGCAAGAATTCGGGGTCTCATAGACAACTATTACAAGGGTCTGCATGCTGTCATTGATGCTAAGAACTAAGCGTATGCAGACTTTTGAACAGGGGTCAGTTAATTTTTTTCTTTGTTGTCATGTTTTGTTTTATGATTGTGCCATTCTGTTATGACCTACAGTTGAATATGAATCCCATAACAAATAAGACGTGTTTTGCCTGCTCACTCACGTTTTCTTTACAAATGGTAAATACAGTGGATATAAAGTCTACACACCCCTGTTAAAATGCCAGGTTCTTGTGATGTAAAAGAATGAGACAAAGATAAATCATGTCAGAACTTTTTCCACTTTTAATGTGACCTATAATGTGAACAATTCAATTGAAAAACAAACTGAAATCTTCGAGGGGGAAAAATTAAAAATAAAAACCTTACAATAACCTGGTTGCATAAGAGTGCACTACCTGAGTCCCAGGTATGATTGTGCTGTCTTGTCAGTTCTGCACCAACTGATCTAGGACTGGTATCAGTAGATCTTTGCAGACTGTTTAGGAATCAGAAGTCCTGGAGGAGAACAAAAGACAAGAATATCATCCTTATATGATATTCTGAAAAGACAGTCTGAAAAACACTCAACCTAGTGGAAAACAATTCTAAAACATTATCGTCAACTTACTAATAATTATAATAGGATGGTTGTCCTGCTATAATGGTGCCATCAGGTGTAGTTTTGTTGGAGATTCACAATAAATTCTTCACTCAATGTTGGCATTCCAATTACACCTTATACATTATAAACAGCACCATATATTAACACTAATCTTAATAAACCATTTTTAATATTTGATGTTTTTATACTGATTACTGGTTAATTTGGTTATAAACCTTGAACCTCCAGTAGATGGAACAGCTACTACATCTGAGTAAAGAAGCGTAAACACTTCCACCACCTTTGTAAAACCAGATGGCCCTGTAGTCAGAGACATGGACACGCAAGACACCACACTGAAATCACAATCTTGTTTTATACAAATGCAGAAGACAACATGCTTGACTACAGGTCGACCTGCTAAATTCAAAACCGGTTGTGTACCTATAAGAGGGCCAGTGGACCTTCTGACCAAAATAGGGTTTGAGGCACCCTGGCTAATAGCAAGCACATACTTTTAAAGCACTTCACTAATGTTGATACCAATGTGGGGCTCAGAGCAGTTAAAGACCATCTTCAAGTACAGACACCCTTGTAGACCTGATCATTTCTTTGTAATTGTTTTGTTTACTTTGTCAAATACACATGTATTAATTGCATTTTGGCTGTGTCCACATGTTCAGAGGTTCTCTTTGTCTTTATATAAATATTTATACTTCCACCCAAAACAGTTTCAGTTAAAGAATGAAAATTAGTCTCTTTAGGGTGCCATCTAGTGGTTCTCATTTAATATTACCAGTAAATTGTCCAATCAATCAATCAAATTTATTTATAAAGTCCTTTTTACATCAGCAGTTGTCACAAAGTGCTTTTACAAAACACCCGGCCTTAAAACCCCAAGGAGCAAACAACAGTAGTGTTGAATTTCA
>JACXGI010018463.1:0-13229 GCA_016801175.1 Esox masquinongy | reverse complement strand
TGACATGGGTAGGTGATCATTCATCAGCAGAGGCGTCGCTAGGATCACAATATATTCGGGGCTTAGCCCACCCCCCCGCCCCGTCCGGGACAGAAATGTACACGATGTACACGCTAGCGGCCTACACGTCTACATTGTCATAATGCACGATCGGAATTATAGATGAATAGATTAGGGGATATTTTTATATTATTTTTTTGGGTCAATTTGAGATCCGGGGCTATTCATAAAAGATCCTGGGCTATAGCCCCGGACGCCCATGCCTAACGACGCCGCTGTTCCTCAGTACATGACATGTGTGTAACATAAGTATTCGCACTGTGCTCTATGCTTTAAGAACATCGCAGATGAAAACAGAAATGTTCAGGGCACGGTTTCCTATTGTCATGGAATTTCTTGAACTGATGTATTCTTAATTCTATAAACGTATGAAGGAGTTACTGATTGAAGTACTGAGTCCCCATGTTTAGATAAGAAAAGGAATGTGGGAGAGGGGGATCTGGTATTTGTTAATGGTCATCATTGAATGGTATCAGTAGATCATTGGGTTCTCCATCAGTCTGTCTGTTTAAACCATCAGTGTATCTGTTCTTTGTCCAGATGGTGTGTCCCTTCTGGGTTAAAAAGGTTACAGTGTCTTTTGTTCCCTGGGGTAAGGTGGGGGGCCAGCCTGCCCTTTTGGGTAAAACCTAGGAGGGATGGAACAAAGGAAACATGCATTGTTGACATAGGATAGCTGTGCAGTATCTTACCACACCCCTTATCCTGTTTAAGTGCTGATGATTGCCCTGTATTAATTTAGTGAATATCTTCCTAAGACCTGAGCTTTAATAATGTATGCATTTTTAATTTCTCTTAGCTATTTGGCATTGGTGGAGCTGATAAGTGAACTACCTAAGCATGGCGCAGACAACTGTCCTCTAATAAGGACAATAGGTTTAACTTAAGCAGAATGAAGTACATGGTGCAGGAAGCCTAAAAGTGTCCTCATATGTGGACACTGGGTCTCAGGAGGATATTCACTGTTACCATGTGAGTTTTGCACTCTCTCCTTGCGAGTAATAAACTGTTAATTGTGCAATAGAGTTTTCCTCTGTCTTACCTACAATTTTCATAAACTGTATGGACTTTTGAAACTGCCGCCACACTATATGTATGCGTAAGCAGAAAGAACAGATGTTTCCTGTAATTTGAGAAAATGTACATGTGTTTTTAACTTCATGGTCTGTATGATTGTATGGACTGGTGAATAATTCATATACTGAGTGAAGGACAGGTCATTAGTCGCTATACTTGCTTTTACCCTCCAAGATAAGTAAATACAGCTCCGGAAAAAATTAAGAGATCACTGCACCTTTTTCTTTCATTTCCAAAAAAGTCAAAAAGATTTTGAGTGAGAAACAGAAGGGTTAAAATTAAGAGACCACTGCAAATTGAACGCTTCTGTTCCTCACTCAAAATGTTCCTTTTCAACTTTTTTGGAAAGGAAAAAAAAGGTGCAGTGGTCCGGAGCTGTATATATCCACCATATGCCTTAGAAAGGGGGGAATTCAGCTAGGTTGCAGTATGCCGTGTAACTCATATTATCCTCCTGAGGTCAGAGAATTAAAGAATCATTGACGTCAGAAACACTTGCCTACATTTCTTTGAGAAGAAATATCTACAACATACGGTATAAAAGTGTGTGTCAAAGGCTTGGAAGACAGTTGTTCTGCAGACCAACATGGGTTGGTTGCTCTGCAGACCAGCACAGCTTTATGACCTATATAAAGTCTACTATTGAATTCACAAACTCCTGAGTTGTTTCAACTATTTGACAGTCTAAGAAGGGAACATTTTCCACAACAAAAGTGTAACTGAAGTGTCACTTACTTTCCAGAGGACCTTGAATGGCCCCACATACCGGGGACTGAGCTTACGACAAGCCAGCTTACGACAAGGCCTTTCAGCAATGACGTGAGTGGCGTGGTGATGGAACTGAAGTCTTGGATGAACCGGCGGTAGAATTTGGCGTATCGACACTGCCTCTACCTTCAGCTCCTCCACCTTCACTCCGATGTTGTAGCCCAGGAAGGCAATGGCGTTGGAGACATTGCAGTACAGCACAAATGTGGGCCACATATTCCGGGAAGGTTGGGGAGGAAACCAGGATGTCATCTATGTAAATGACAATGTCGGAACACCTTGTTCAGGAATGACGAAGACAGAGTTGGTTTGATCATAGTGGCCCAAAACTGCTGAAAGCTGTTTTCCACTCATTTCCCTCCCAGATGTGTACCAGGTTATACACCCTCCAGAGATCCAGCTTTGTGAAGAAGCGCACCCATTTCAGCTGCTCTATCCAAGGTGACAAGGGGCATCGGGTACCTGTAATTCACGGTGACGTCGTTCAGGCCCCGGTAGTTGATACAAGGCTGAAGCCCCCCATCCATCTTTATGAAGAAAAATCCCACCAAAGCAAGAGACTTAAAGTGGCGCATATGCCCCTGCTCCAGCGGTTTTTTTATGTAATTCTCTATGGAGTCATTTTCGGCCACATTCCCGGGGGCACTGCTTCAGGCAGAAGGTCAATTGCAAAGTCCCAGGAACGTTGAGGAGGGAGACACCCGGCTTTTTCGCTGGCGAAGACCTGTCCTAGGTCGGCATACTTCAGCGGGATGTTGGCTTGAAGGGCGCTCTCCGGGGGTAGCCCTGCGCATCACGATCAGGCAGGTCCCCCATCTTGACGACCGATCCAGGATCTTCCGCTTGCTACAGGCGATGTTAGCGTCATGTTGCTGGAGCCAGGGAACACCCAGGATGACGGGATGGATGGACAATGACATAACCAGCAGTTCCAGTCTCTCTCAATGGCAGCCGTTAATGGTGAGGGTGAGCAGGCGGGTCACGTGTGTGATGGTACCAGAAGCCACATGCCGACCATCCAGAGCCTGGATGGGCATTGAGCACCTCAGTCATGGGAACGGCAGCCGGAGAGCAGACACTAGGAACTGGTCAATGAAGCTCCCTGCAGCCCCGGAGTCGGTCAGAGCTGTAGACACATGACAGGGAAAGCCACCAGATAACACAATCAGACAACAGAAAGGGCTGGTAATATTAAAGACATGCAGGGCACCTAAAGAGCATACTCAGACTGTGTCCCCGTTCCCTGTCAGAAACTCTCCCCCTTGTCTCTCCCCTGCGGGGTGATCGAAAACTGCTCAGAACTGGGCGACAAATCTGGGAAATGACATCAGCTCCCCAGATCCACCATCCCACAGCGCCGTTGCCCATTCGAGGGCGTGCCCAATGAGGACTGAGATTATCGTGGAAACCACGACAACCCTCCGGATCACCGTCATACTTGTTAGGCAGGGTTAGACCTGGCAGGCCACTGCAATGTAGCCCACTTAGAACATGAACAAATGGGTGGGGTTGGAAGAGAGGGGAGCAGGACTGAGTAATGAATGACTGCTTTAGCCGCTGACTACCAGAGACAACAGAGGGTGAAAGGGGCTAGTGCAAAATCATGGAACCTACCAACTACAGAATACTTTGACAGTAACCCTTGTAAACTTGCTTTGATACTAGTTAAAAACAAAATGATGATGTACTATATGCAAATTATTATGTTTTTTATGTAGGTTTTGCACCTGGTGCTATTCAACTTTAAGGAGAACTGACACTTCTTAGTGGGGTTTTTCCTTTGGTTTTGGGTGGGGACCGGTCTGTGGTGCGTTTTCTTATAAATTAGGTCCCATGCCTGGTATAGTGTCAGTAGATCTTTGCAGGCAGTCTGCAAAACAGAAGTCCTGGAGGAGAACAAAGAACAAAACGTATATAGTACTCAAATCTGGTAAGTTTAACTATAAAACCTTTATAATCTGATTATGGCCCTGGATCAGTGGTGGTACCAAATATTGTACTGTTACAGAAAATTTGAAAATATCCAAATACTACAGTTGTAGAAAATGTAATTTCACTAGAGTCAATTAAAAGGATGTATCAAGCCAATTAGTGATTGAGATTTGACTGAAAATTCTTTATATGTATTGTTTATATCAAAGGCTTTATTGTAGGGTTGCATTCCAACAAATGTTATATAATTCTAAATATATATATATATGAAATTGGAGCAATAGTGTTTTATTATTTTCATAACATAACTGCCAGTATTTTGATATTCACTGAAATATGTTTGTAATATATATGTTAGCTAACTTTTAGGTATCGTTTTAATACAGGTGGTTTTAAAGACATGGAGAAATACATTCTATCCATTGCTGTGCTGTGTCTTCTATGCTTGGACTTTGCATGCGGACACAAACATGGTAAATTTACTTCTTTATTTTTACCGATCCAGAGAAATAGATTATGTGGTGTTTACAGTTATGTAAGGGTATTACAATCAAAATATTTTGTTTTTACCTTTTCAAGGTTTTCCCTCCAAATTCTCTATCTGCTTGGTCTAAAATCCAGCAGACTATTAGACATGGCCCGTAACTCTGTTGATGACATGTATGAAGGCTGCACTGAGCGAATGTACAACAAAGTGAAGAAGCAATATCTTCCAGATGAAAAGACCAGTGAGCCCTTTGAAGAGGCCTGGAATTCAGCAAAACATTGAGCAAATAAATCAAAGGAAAGATTCAAACAGAACAAGTTGAATTACTATACTTCTGAACTTCCACATGATCATATCCAGGCTATTTGTGCTTATTCTGCTGGTCATTCTGCAATACATTCTGAGTTCAACAAGGCAGTCCACACCATTAGAACAGAGTAGAAATCATCCTTCAAGTTCCACTCCCTGCATTTCCTCTTGACTGATGCTCTCTGCCTGTTGAAAAAAAACAAAATACTAATAATATGAGATAATTTAAAACAATGTAGCAAGTCTGATTGAGTTTGCATGTTGTACCAGTGCAATAAAATACATCAAGTAAGTAAAATCCCTATGTCATCCATCACCATGGGTAAAACAAAAGACCTGTCAGCTGAAAGATGGTTGTTGACCTGCACAGATCAGGTACGTAAGGAGTTGTGGGGTACTTCAATTGTTTATTTCGTTGCTTGCCAAAACTGTATGTTTTTACATTAGAAAGTTTGCTGGTTAATGGATAGAATGTGTGTGTGTGTGCGTGTGTGTGTGAGTGGAAGAGAAGAAAGTCATAACTATACTGCCCTCTAAAGCTCAGATCCAGCACTGCCTCCTGTGCCTAATTTCATGACATTGTATTAAGTACATTGAATTATTAAATCATATGATACTGGGACCTACTTTTTGAAGGAATATGTACTGTAACTACATTTGTTGTGCAGAAAAAAAAATCTTGTTAAACAAATTCTATGATGCACAAACAGTACAGAAGCAAAACTGAACAATCGAAATCCAATCGAAACAGACAAATCTCTGCCCAGATTAGCCCAGAGGTGCATCACTCATCACCAACTCATTCTCAAAGCCGCTGATTGGTTCCACTTCCATTTCTGTCCTCAAATGGGGTGTGTTGTGTCAGCCAGCACAGCCTCCTCAGAAATACAGTGACTACTAAAGCTCCCAACAGCGCCCCCAGCAGGACACAGATCACTAACAACCCCGCTGGCTGTGTCTCCATCATAGATTCCATCTTGCCATCTATATTAGGCTCCTCCATGATCAGCTGGTAGGAGGCTGTGAGGCAGGGTTTGCTATACCCGAAACCATCACTCTGGGCTGGGCTGCGACAGGAGTAGAGGCCCATGTTGTCTCTGGAGGCGGTGACCACCAGGAGGGTGTGCAGCAGCAGGGTGTGGCGGCCCTGGGGGTGCTCCCAGACACAGGGGAGAGGGGAGAGGTGGACGCAGGGCAGGATGATCAACAAGCCCCCTCTCGCACGCACACAGCTCCTTCACCAAAAGGGAACAACACCCTGAGAGAGGAGGGAGAGAAATTTAGTTATTACAGAGAGGGGGAGAGAGAAACATTGTTGACAGAGAGAAGGGGAGGGAGGGTTTGAGAACAAAATTGAGAGCGACAAGTTGTGCCAATAACAGTGGTTCTACTTACCCTCTCCAGTGCCACACTTCCTTAAAGGGTCCTCTTATTTATTTTGTCCTGGAAAGCTGAGAAAGAAAGAGAAGACAATAGCAAGGCAGTAATCTAATAGAACAGGAATTACATTGCTTGATAGAAGAGGTAGAACAAGAGGTCGCTATCTAGACTCACTGTGCAGACTTTGCCACACACATTCTTTCCTTGACCTTCTGCCTGCTCATTTATCCCCCTCTCGACTTCCTTCAGCTGTACTTGGCTATGCTGCTTGCGCTGATCCAGCATCTTCACACTCATATATTTATATTGTTAGTGACTTAAATACACTGCTCAAAAAAAGTTATGGGAACCAAATGTTGGTGACACACACGCAACTCTCAATAAAGAAACAATACAGGACAAAGGCACTGGGTATATTGGGAGCATATACAGTGCACCATTATTCTAATAGAATATTGTGTTGCTGTGGGCAATGCAGTCAGGTAACATCCTTTTCTCTTCTTACTCTCTCACCTGAACCTAGCACTTTTCTTGAGAATGTTTGCTGGACTGCGTTAGAGGAGCCGGCCAAGAAGAGCGAATGTCTCTTACTGAGTGAGTGAGTGACTGACTGACTGATTGACCGAGTCCCCCTTGTTAAATAGTGTAGTGGTTAGAGAAGTGGACCTGTGAACTACAGGTCCCACGTTCGTATCTCCTCACAGACAATGCGAAGTACGCATTATGAATTATTCCGTATAGATGAAAACTTCGCTGGCTAAAACCTTCAGTATCTACATTATAGTGAGCCTGAAATAAAACAGTTTACGGTTATATTGAAACTGCTTCTGGAGGATTTTCGAAGTACGCATCCGTGCACGCGTTTTGGGTCAGGATAGACAAACACATTTGCTGGCTACAACATAAAGTAGTTACGTTATAGTAAGCCTTAACTAAAACTGTATATGGTTATATTGCGACTGTTTCTGGCATGGAAAAGTTCATCTTCAGACTCAATAGCAATTGTTAAATTCTTATGATTATTCCTAGGAAGTTAGTACATACTAGTAAGCCTTTTACTGGCAAATAAGCTGTTTAAACAGCCAGTGGCAAAAGCCATACAGTTCATAGACGCTATGGTGGAGGTAAACTTAATAAGAAACGTTAGTCAGTTTAACACAATGCTCAATGGTGTCTAGCGATTGCTAAAACGTGTAATGCTGTGGCGTAGTGGTTAAAGACAGTGCCTCTCACATGGAAGACTTAAGTTCAAATCCATTGAGAGCAACGACATTAATACATTTTATTTGCGGGCCGCAATACAACTGTTTACAATTATACAGTACTGCAACTATTTCTGGTAGATTCCACGATTCTCTCGTCTTTTCACTTGATGAAGAAGTTAGTTGTCGTCACCTTTATTGATAGTTACAGTATCAGTGTCATTCACGAATGAAAGAAAAAAGTACGTTGTTATGCCATGAAAGAAAAAAATATGTTCTTATGCCATGAAATGAAATAGCTTTGGCAGATTCGCTAGCAACTGCTCAATTCTTATGACTATTCCAGTAAGTTAGTACATACTGGTAAAGCCTATTACAGGCTAATACGCGGTTAAAATGGCCAGTGGCAAATGCCATACAGTTCATAGACACTATTTGTGGTGGAGGTAAACTTAGTAAGAAACGTTAGTCAGTTTAACTGTATCAATATCATTCACGAATGGCCAATTAGCTGTTAAAACGGCCAATGGCAAAAGATGATTTGTTCAGGGTAGACACAAGAGGCTATACTGACACCCGTCAAATGTACAGCTCTGTGGTGTAGTGGTTAATGACACAGCCTTCATTAACCACTACAACACTTTCAATTGCACGCTGGGTGAAGTAGGCTTGCCTGGTTTCTTGTTTATTTATATCCATCTACGGAAGAACAGACAGTTCCAATGAGTGAGGGTTTGTTCCCATGCTTCAATTCACTGTCCATAAATGTACTGTAACTGTTTCAAAAAGCCCAATTCTTTCAGAATAAAAACATTGTGATGACTTTCACTAAAATAAAAAAGTGAATAAGTTAGCTCCTTAGCTGTCAAGTGTGCAAGCAGACTAGCTGAGAGAGCTATCTAGCGAACAACGTCAGCTAACGTTCTTTGACACTATTAACACTATGATGGATCTAGAACCTGACACTTTCGAAGTCCCAGTAATAACGGCCAATTTGACACAATGTTCTCTGTCAGAAAATTTTAGTTGCGTACGTTTCAACTTGTGTTCGTAATCTGCGCAATGAGAATGACTACCTACTTCTTTGGTTTTACTGGCAGACTACCAACGTTAAAGGTGCTTGGCGACACAGGATATTAAACCTGTTTTAAGCCCTTTGAGCCTGTAGTAGTTTGTAAAGGGCTACTTGCACTCAGGGTGGTGACGTACTTCATGTTTAAAATTATAGTGCCCGCCTATTTCCGGCGCGCGTTAGTTGTATACATTCATCTGACGGCGCAAGTTTAGCTGGAAGAAGATATTTAAGAATGTATTTTTTAAGAAACAAGTAAATAAATATTCTGAACATTGCCCTGTAACTCTGTGCACCGCATCTACTAAATTCAATGGGGTTATTAATATGCATAGCTTCCCACTTGACGTGGAGCTAAAAAAGCAGTGGTTAATGCAAATACACTGGGACCACTTCACTATATTACAGTCCAATCTAAAGTATTCTGCAGGCATTTCACCAAAGACCGGCTAGTTCAGGGCTGCCCTACCCTGTTCCTGGCCGGTCTATAGTCCTGTAAGTTTTCTCTCCAACTCTAATTTAGTACACCTGATTCCAATAATTGCGCAGTAAAAGAGGTAAAAATTTTCAAGCTGCATTAACAGTTATGCTCCACACAAATGGAATAAACTACCAGAAGACCTTAGACGTGCACCAAACATATACATTTTTAAATCCAGGTTAAAAACACTTTTCTTTCATACACCTATGACCGAGCACTTAAACTTAACCACACGGTTTAGCCTCACAAATTTTATAGCTTCCTATGTTTCTATACCATTTTTATTCCATTTCTATTTTCCCATTCTATGTTTTATTATCATGATGTTGTTTTGATGTTTTCATTTGAGTATTTGTACGTATGCTATTGTATTTTTATATGTTTTTCTTTTTCTTTGTAATGCACATTGAATTGCTTCTACGTATTAATTGCGCTTTAAAATAAACTTGCTTGCTTGCTTGCAATTGCTTAATTCTTATGACTATTCCAAGTAGTAAGATACTAGTAGGCCTGTTACTGGCTAAAACACCATTAAAACGGCCAGTGGCAAAAGGCATACAGTTCATAGATGCTATTTGTGGTGGAAGTAAACTTCATAAGAAACGTGTCTAGTGACACCACAAATGGTGTCTAGTGAAATATTCTTAATGGTGTCTAGTGAAATATTCAAACTTGGCATTATGTTGACAAATTTTTATGACGAGGTAGAATGTCCCAATTGGTCCCAATACTGGCATACTAGCTTACTAAATACTAAATAGTACATACTTCACCATCATCCGCGAAGTACGTACTTGTAATATGTAGTATGTGATCTGAGATTCAGCATGCTGTTAGTCTGGATCATGACTACAGTTCTGTCCCTGAACCAGCTTCACTGGACTTGCCATTTCATGAAAATGAGTACCTTTGGAATCGTTTATGTATGTCAATGCATAAATCTTAAATCCTTTCTCCAACTTGCTAGCTGGAGCCTTGCAAATCATCTTGCAAATACGATTAACATCATTCATGTTCATTTTAGGCAGCTCTTGTAAACACCTTGAATAAAAGAGCGCCATTATTTTTATAACATGGTGGCACAACTGGAGATGCATGAGCAGAGTTAAGGAGAATGCTGAAGCAGTTGTGCAGGGAGCCCATTTGTCACTAACAGACAAGTTCGCAAACACTTATGTTAGAGCCCAAAAAATATTTCGATAATATTAAAGATAAATGTAGTTTTTATCGTTAGTATTTTTAAGGGTGCTGAGATGAAATTTAGGTGTGTTTGAGCACCCCTAAAAAGAGCCTAAAATTGCCACCGATAATCAACTGTATCAATGGTCACAGCGAATGTCTGTTGTATCTCTAAAAATAGCCAACATTACCTAGGTGTCAAACTGTGGTAAAGATAGTTTGATGTTCGTTAATTGACAGATATTCAGACATTCAAAGCTCAATAGCACTCAAAAACAAGCTACAGACTCAGGGTTACGCTCGTCATGAAAGAAATGCTTTTTACAACACCGCTCAGTCTGCATATCCAACGCACGTCACAAAGAAGCGTCAACAAAGTGCATCGTCAACATTTTCAAATCTCAACAACTCTTTGACAGCATCACCTCAAAACCTCAAACCAATGTTAAACTGTAGTGTAATGAGAAATGTCTGTTGAGGAAAAGTGGAAGTGTATTTGACGAAGAGGCACGTCTGGCCCCACCAAGTCTCCAACACCCCCTTGGTGATGTTGATCAGAGGTCCTGCATAACATTTGCTTCTCCAAAGATCTGGAATACCAGGTGTGGGGCATCAACCACACCCTCCTGATCTCACCTGGAGAGGTGTGAAACTTTGAGCAAACTGGAGTGTAACTAAATGCATGATATTGTGGACATTTCAATCAATCAATCAATCAAATTTATTTATAAAGCCCTTTTTACATCAGCAGGTGTCACAAAGTGCTTTTACAGTACACCCGACCTTAAACCCCAAGGAGCAAACAACAGTAGTGTTGAATTATCTGTAGTGTTTGGATTTCCCCTGTTCCCCGTAAAGGACAGAATAGGTTGATAAGCTTAATTGTACCGTATGGGTTATGGCTCAAACTTCACAAGTACATTGTAGAAATGATTGTCCTTGTTGCATGTCAGACAACAACTAATGGCAACGCCCCGTCCATTCGATAATTTTGCATTGATTAAGTGGGACAGTTCCCATCCTTTGTATTCATTGTGTTTGCCAAGGTAAAGTAATGCTAATGACTATTTGGGGGAGTAGTTTAGATGTGTCTGATGTTAAGATAATTAGCCATGTCTCCAAAAAGTTTTTTGAGTTTGTCGCCATTAAAGGGACCTCCCAACACGTTGTGTTGTAGTCATATTTAGGAGTCTATCTTTAACAGAAGCTCCTAGCACACCGTCGTCCTATAGTGTCTTAATAGTTATAGTATAATTAGTAGACTGTTAGGCTATTAGGGAGGACATTGAACTTTATTACTTGATTGGAATAAATTGTATTACTTTGGAATATAGATTACTACGGCATTCCTCGTTCATCTCCATACTCAAGCTTGTAGGGCTACTGGTAATTATACACACATAAGTAAGTCGACCAGACTTGGTGTCCCTAAGTCCTGGAATTCTCGAAGCAGTTTGGTTAGGCCCAGGAACATATGACATTCTAGTCATCCCTGAGTCGTGGGCATAATTAACTTCCTGTTAGCCCCAGGAACACACGCCATTTTACTGTATGGTTCTTGTTAAACGACCTATGCCTTATGGGCGCTTATGATAACTGATATAGGCACATACAGGTACATAAATCGAAGTGACCAGACTGATCATCTCTGACTTCCGGGTTGCTACACCGTCCCTTGTTTTCTGGACATGACTGATGAGGAGCATTGAGGATAATGTAGGCCGTGAAACATATGATCTTTCAAATGTTTGGCTTATGACAAAAGACTAGCTACCTTTTTTAAGAACTTGCAGCAAATCATGGTCATTTATGATTGTGTATGTTTTACAAACAATATGGAGTCAGATTATTAAAACATTTATATTTTCATTTATCACTAAGGTTGCGTTCCTTTGCACTAATATCCCTAGCCATCCCCCAGTAACCCTTTAAGTGGTGAACCTTTCCGAATCAGTCCCAATTACCCCCACTACAAAACTGTTGAGGATGGTAGGGAAGTGGACTTCCCTTTACAGACTGCTATACATTTATATGGATAATATACACTGATCAGCCATAACATTATGACCACTGACAGGTGAAATGAATAACACTGATAATCTCGTTATCATGGCACCTGTCAGTGGGAGGGATATATTAGGCAGCAAGTGAACATTCTCTCCTCAAAGTTGATGTGTTAGAAGCAGGAAAAATGGGCAAGCGTAGGGATCTGAGTATTATATACAGCTGTGTTATGTACACCTTTGATAGCCAAATTCCTAAGATAGGCTACATTACGTTACCTTAGGGTACAGACCGACGTCTAGGGGCACAGTTGGAGTTAACCCTAATCTAACCTTTTTCTAACTTTAACCTATTCTTACACACAATACTGTAATGCCTAACCATAATCTAACTTTTTTGTTTTCTAACCGTAACCTTAACCTTATATTGAATTTGGAACATATCATACATTTTTGAATATTTGTAAGATAAATATGATAGCTTTTAGTAACATTTGTAACATATATGTTTTTGCAATTTCATATAATTTCATATAATTCATGTAAAGTTATATGAACTAAAAGAACTAATGGCTGCAGTCACAAGGGAAAATGTACACATGCATTGTGAAGTCTTACTTTCTTTTCCTTTCTAATTTAGTGTGAAAACCAGTTCATTTTGTGTTTGTACAATGTCAGGTTCCCTATCAACTGAGCTTACAGACAGCAGCCAAGATAATCACTGGTCATCATGCACGTGCACTGGTAAGGCTCAACTGTATTGTGCCCTTTCCAGTTGACATGGGTCCGTCTTTGTTAAGTGCATCATGTGCTCTGACACATCGTCCATCTGTGTGAGCCGACAACGCCGCAAATATTTTTCATTTTCCGCACATGCTCTCTCGAAAGGTCTGTACACGGCCCTGCAGGTCATTAAAAGTATTTTCACCAGACAGCGGCCGGATCCAGTCCCTTGTCTATGATCCTAACTGTCAGACTCAAAAACAAAAGCAAACAAGTGTTGTAATGGCTCTTTGGGTCCAAAAGAGTGACAACTCCTGCACTGATCACTGTATATTCATGGAAGAATCCTAAAACCACAAAGGAGTCAGAATAGTTCTCAAGGAGGCCCATAGGGGACAAGTACTGTAGGTGTTATAAAGTAATGTACAGTATTGTAACTACCTGTTTTTACAGATCACTCTCCCACTGGACATGTACTGTAGGTGTTATAAAGTAATGTACAGTATTGTAACTACCTGTTTTTACAGATCACTCTCCCACTGGACATGTACTGTAG
>JACXGI010018462.1:0-13217 GCA_016801175.1 Esox masquinongy | reverse complement strand
CACTGACTCCAGCTGCAGTCCACTCTTTGTGAATCTCCCCCACATTTTTGAATGGGTTTTGTTTCACAATCCTCTCCAGGGTGCGGTTATCCCTATTGCTTGTACACTTTTTTCTACCACATCTTTTCCTTCCCTTCGCCTCTCTATTAATGTGCTTGGACACAGAACTCTGTGAACAGCCAGCCTCTTTAGCAATGACATTTTGTGTCTTGCCCTCCTTGTGCAAGGTGTCAATGGTTGTCTTTTGGACAGCTGTCAAGTCAGCAGTCTTCCCCATGATTGTGTAGCCTACAGAACTAGACTGAGAGACCATTTAAAGGCCTTTGCGGGTGTTTTGAGTTAATTAGCTGATTAGAGTGTGGCACCAGGTGTCTTCAATACTGAACCTTTTCACAATATTCTAATTTTCTGAGATACTGAATTTGGGGTTTTCATTAGTTGTCAGTTATAATCATCAAAATTAAAAGGAATAAACACTTGAAATATATCAGTCTGCGTGGAATGAATGTATACATTATACAAGTTTCACTTTTTGAATGGAATTACTGAAATAAATCAACTTTTTGATGATATTCTAATTATATGACCAGCCTCTGTACATAACTAAAATGTAGGGTGTGTGTGGGTGATGAAACTGTGTTTACATGATACATACATCAGGTCCCAGTCCAGCCTCTGACTCTCCACCTCACTCATCAAGTTCATCAAGCGTCGCTTGAAGAACACCTCGAAGCGCAAGTCATCCTCAATTACCAGGGAAGTCTTCAGACCGCGTTCTGCAATCTAAACACACACACAGGGAGAAAACTGTGACCCTCACATTCAGGGGACACAAAGGAATCTGAACCCTAGAGTGACAGGGGCTGTATTCATTAGGGGCACACTGTAGCAAAACCTTTGTTGACATTGTAATGTATATACCATAATGTGTTGTGATGTATTTCATTAGCAATGCAGCTTTAGTGACAAATTAATGGATTTGGACTGTAACATTTGTAAAGGAAGGTTCTCACTGAGCTTATGGTTCTGCCCATAATCACCAACTTTGCCCGATTAATGTGAAATTGAAAGAAATACTTGGAAAATATTGGAAATATTTGGGAAACGAAATATTAGAATCGCTATTCTCCTAAAATGAATGACATGCAAAAAAATGAATGTTCTTATTTTATTGTTCTTCCATTTATTGTATATTCACTAGAAGACTAACAGGGGGCGCTGTTCTGCAGACATCGTCTGCCATTAGGGTACTCATAAGTCACAGCCTCCATAGAAAATATTGGTACATGGTACAGAAAGGTTTCACGGACAAAAAATAATATATAAGTATCATTTATATAAATGAGAATAATATGAATTATTCTTGTTTTCTGTGAATAATGTGTATTGTTCATAAAGGTATTCATTAAAGGGTCACATAGTTCACCTGTACAATACAAAGCAACACATTATCTATAAATACAACTCCGGAAAAAATTAAGAGACCACTGCACCTTTTTCTTTCCTATCCAAAAAAGTTGAAAAGGAAAGTTTTGAGTGAGGAACAGAAGCGTTCAATTTGCAGTGGTCTCTTAATTTTAACCCTTCTGTTCCTCAATCAAAACCTTCCTTTTCAACAATTTTGGAAAGGAAAGAAAAAGGTGCAGTGGTCTCTTAATTTTTTCCGGAGCTGTATAAACCTGGCAAAGTTAGGCTAATGCATCCCATTATAATGTTTTCAGTACCATTGGCCGGTTTAAGATCAATAAAGTTATCCCTCTTTGAAGCCAATAAAAATAAAACTGCCATACAGTCAACATCAATACATTTCTCTCATCAAACTAATGCTGGGGCTGCAGTCTACACAAGCAAAGCTTCACTGGTGGTGGCGGCGGCAGACATTTTGTACACTGTCATGTCGTAGCTAATGCTAGGCTAGCTGCTAAAATCAGGTACATTAATTTGTCAATTTCACAATGTGTGTTAAACTACTAATAGAAAAAACCCATTACAAAAGACGGTGGGCCGTCACAGCAGTTTGTGCAGACATTTATCCACATCCACTTTATCCACATCCATTTATCCACATCCACAAGTTTTCACATACCAACAATGGGTTATGACATTGCGAGGTAACTAGCCTAGTGACCTAAACTAGCCTAGCCGCCTGACAGACACAAGCGTACATTCGTAGCTATAGTAGCGGCCTGTTTTCCGAAATATACCATGAAGTAAATTTTACAACATAAATAACTTTCAAACTTGTATATGAAACACCTTCTCATATCCCAGGAATTGGTGCCTGCTACATCCCAGCCGGAGATCTGATTTTATTATGGGGACACCACCATTCCCTGGCTAACTGCAATTGCTCAAAGCCCCAAAAGATGGAATAGGATAGGAGGATGACGGCAGGCTGTTGTCTTCAAAGGCTCTTATCGACAAAAACCTGGTGTCAGCTACCAGGGCTCAACACCGGACATTGGTTTTGCGCCGTTCAAAAACGTTTTCTCCCTGCTCACACTGGGCTCACCTCTTTCCAGATGTTATAGTGGGACAGGAAGCAGCCCAGCTCCCCCTTGGTGAGGGGGCGGCCATGATACGGGTCGCTGTAGCCCGGCAACATGTGGATCCCCAGCTCGTTGATCTCACTGATGTTCATCGCTCTGCGGCGACCGTCAGAGGCAGAGGGAGAGAGTAACAAAGATTTCAAAAATGTGAGATAATTTAGGTCATTTAAAAAGTGGACCCAGTAACACAACTTCTGCCTCTTACTTTGGCTGTGCACTGTGGTGCCACATCCCTGAGTCTACCTTTGACAGTGTTCATGGCGCGCAGAGAGAGGCGCCTCCAGTAAAGGGTTCCACTTACTTGCCATCCACCGCTTGAATAACCTTGCAGGCGATCTCCTGTTCGTACAGAGTTGTCAGCATGCGCTCCCGCCGGTCGCTCCGTTTCTTCAGATTGATCATGAACACCTGCGCACACATGCAACACAGTGGCCTTATCACACTGCGTTAATACAAAGTCAATACCAAGTCATTGCCGCATCAATACCAAGTCATTGCCGCGTCAATACCAAGTCAATGCCGAGTCAATACCACGGGTAAGACTGCTGGTCAGCAAGTAACCTGTAGAATTTGGTTGTGAAAGTTTGCTTCTTCATCTATGCGTATATGAATAAAGGTTCTCTTGCTGGTATGTAGACTTCTGTCAATTCTGTGTGGAATTCCATGACAACCAATGGTGCCATGACCATTTTCTTCTGCCTTTTGCAAGCCTTCCTGGCTAAATTTAGGCAGGGTATTTCTAAAAGAAAAGCCTATGTTTGAGAGTGGCTGGACTCACAGTGGAGAGTGGAGGATATCCACTGTTGGCAAGATGATAGAGAACTTGGGGGTATTTTGAGAGACAGGGCAAACCTGGGGGTTTTAATGTTAACTTTGACCAATGTAACCAGTTATTGCAACTGACTGAATGATGTTATGATAGTGACCTAATCTGACCGCTCTCCAGGAGTTGTACCATGTAGGGCACAGCACTGCGATGAAGCACAAACAGATGAGGAACAACACAGCATGTTCTCTAAACCGTTCGATACATCGAAAAGACTTGAGGGATTGATGGTGCATTACCATGACAACACGATAATGTTGTTCTCATGGGAAGACACTGATGTTGTGATCTAACTGTTGAACTTCACATTATACACACCCAACTCTACCAAAGACGGTTTACCAATGACTGTACTTACTTTGGATAAGAAAACCATTGTGATGAGTTTTGACGACTATTATGGGAGTTCCTGAATGGAGACAACCACTATTTTAGTGTTTAAACAAACGACACCAAAGGAACTTGCACCAACAATGGAGTAAATTATGTATTTGTTAACTGGGAAATGCACATCCACATGTGATTGCACCTCATCCCACCTGTCAGTGTACGGCCCCAAAGGGTTAGCATGCGTGAAAGCGATTGGAGCGATCTACCACAGCCATAGTTTCTGTTATAATACCTTTGGACTGTACTTAAAAGAAGGGTAAAGAACATTCGCTTGAGAAAACAAACTACACTACAGAACCGCAACATGACTCTAGAGGTGTGCTTGTCAACATGGAAAGGCACGCATTTTGTTTGTGATAATTGTGGTAATTTTCTTAAGTAATCATGCGTCCAGGAAGTCTCTAATCTCGTGATCTCCACAACAATGAAGAAGTCAGAGAAAGATGAGCCTTGGTGAAATCATATTTTCCCCGAATGTGAAAACGCTGATCTGTAATTTTAGCATTGTTTGAATAGTACCACACCCAGCAGCAAAAAAGAAAAACAAAAAAAAACAATTAGGAACTGTACTATTTTGTGAGGTAATGTTTGCTGACCTGAGTTCAGTCTTCCCTGTTTATTTATAGATGCAGATGGTGGAATTCTTGTTTGACAGTGTGATTGTAGGAGTAATGAACAGGGGATGTGTATTGGTCTGGAATGGTATGGAAGATGGTTGGCCTTCCATTACCAACAGGAAACATGACCCAATCCCCTTATATAATAAAGTTTCACTCGTTGGAATGTAAACCTCTCTCATTTCTGTAAGGAACTTCACGACAACAAACAAAGGACATCTAAAAGTCTACAAGAAGATCCACACCTACTTTGCTGAGTCATTTTCTTTCCACTTGTGTCCATTTCTGACCTAGACAATCAGGTGAGGGGAGTTCCAAACTAATCAATGACTTAAACTGATCAGCAAAATACAAAGTTGGCTTGAAAATCCATAGACATTCGGCCCTCCAAGGATTACGTTTCCTTGGAGGGCCAACGAGGAACCCCAGGTCAACTAGGAACCAATCAGCCGTCATGCCCTGCTGATACTCTCACCTCATCAAAGCCCAGTTTGTCTGGTACCTTCCTGGGGACTGGGAGGTACGCTGATGGTTGCACTGGAGGGTTCCGCACTAAGAAAGGAGAAGAGTGATAGGAGCGATAGACAACATGCACAAGACTTCCCGTAACACTGCGTAAAAAAAACAATGAAGAAGCTTGCAGTTTCCAGCCCTCAGACTTCTAATGCAAACCCTAAAATGACTCATAGAATGAAGCAATATAACGGGCCAGCATTCCCGGTAAGATCCCAATCTGCAAAACGGGCTGATCTGACATAATTTCATCCCTTTACCCCACTGGCTGGCTGGCGCAGTCAGGCATGGATAATGGAGTGCAGACTGCCGTTTGACCCGGGGCTGTGACATAACACTCACCATTCACCTCCAGCAAGGAATGCAGAAAACTGTCTGCTTCGTCAGTCAGGGAGTTATGGGCTCGCAGCGGCACGGGAAAATACCCATAAGTCTCCTTGTTGCAAAGGAACATCTGCACATCTGAGGATGGAGTGAAGAAAGGGAGAGACAGAAAGGTTGATATTAACAACATGTGGTAGACTGTTTGTTATTAACAACGTGTGTCCCGGGAAGATTTACGACTTAACCAGTGTCACCCAGTGAATTTTTCATCCACTTTGTCACAGCTGAAAATAACCTTCAGAATATGAGTTCAATTTATTGTAACGGGTGTCTTTATACATGTTAATATATCTTTACGGAGGGCACAAAGCACTGACTATGACCTGGCATGGAACTTGAAAACCTCTGGGAACTCACCATGGTTAAATCCCCAGGAATTTAGAGAAGAAAAAAAACAGGCGTCCCCAGATGACCTCCCACCTCCTCCTCCCAACCCCACACTAACTAGAGCAGGACATAGGAAAGGACAAACAGAACCAGGGTTTATATTCGCCCTGACTAGATCTGGAAACCGGAAAGGACAGACAGACCCAGGGTTTATATTCACCCTGACTAGATCTGGAAACCGGAAAGGACAGACAGAACCAAGGTTTATATTCACCCTGACTAGATCTGGAAACCGGAAAGGACAGACATAACCAAGGTTTATATTCACCCTGACTAGATATGGAAACTGGAAAGGACAAACATAACCAGGGTTTATATTCACCCTGACTAGATCTGGAAACCGGAAAGGACAGACAGAACCAGGGTTTATATTCACCCTGACTAGATCTGGAAACCGGAAAGGACAGACAGAACCAGGGTTTATATTCACCCTGACTAGATCTGGAAACCGGAAAGGACAGACATAACCAAGGTTTATATTCACCCTGACTAGATCTGGAAACTGGAAAGGACAAACAGAACCAGGGTTTATATTCACCCTGACTAGATCTGGACATAGAGGAGGACAGACACAACCAGGGTTTCTATTCACAAAGAGCCTCAGACAGTGTTGCTCTATTATCCAGTACATTTTTGTTATTTAACAGATGACTCATCAGCCATTAATTACAGATCACAGTACATTTCTCCTCAATAAAAGCAGTGTTCAGTAAAGTCAGTGCCAGTGTGAAAAGACAAGGCACATTCTGTAGGTCCTCCTAGTCTATATAGCCTTATTCATAGAATTAAAAAAAATAAACATATTCTATATCAGCACACATTTTGAAACTCTTCTACTCTGAATAACAGAATCAGGCCTTCCATGAATGTGGACCCTGAATAACAGCATCAGGCCTTCCATGAACGTGGACCCTGAATAACAGTATCAGGCCTTCCATGAACGTGGACCCTGAATAACAGCATCAGGCCTTCCATGAACGCGGACTCTGAATAACAGCATCAGACCTTCCATGAACGTGGACCCTGAGTAACAGCCGAAGGCATTCCATGAATGTGTACCCTGAATAACAGCCAAAGGCCTTCCATGAATGTGAGCAGAGAAGGCAAAGACAGTGAAGCATACCCAATCGGAGCCACTGAAAATGACATGAGAGAGAAGTTAGCAGTACCTGCCATGCGAGCAGAGAAGGCGAAGACGATGATATCATCGAAAGCCCAGCTGTAGTCTGGGTGCGGTGGGTGGAAGGCCAGCTGGCGTGACGACTCCTTCCTCAGGTCAATCAGGAAGGTGGAGTGCACCATGGGTACAGCGAAACAGCCCCTACGCACCTGCTTCCTGATGGGGATGTAGGCCGGGGTGCGCTTATAGTAGCCCTGGAGGGAGGCGGACGATTGGGAAGAGGTCTTCAGAAAACCATGAGCACTTTGAAGTTTTATTCCAGACTGCCATGCTCTCCTTGATTCATGTGGAATTTCATGCAAAGTACTTTGGAAGGCACCTGCACACACATGTAAGTCTCCAACAAACAGTCCATCACAAACATGCACAATCCGGGATCCGGGTGATAATATGTGAAATACAGAATGTATCTGAAACGATATTATAAGAAAATATGCTGATAATAATAATAATAACAATATTATATAATTCACAGAGCTAAGCTGGTTCTGGACAGGTTATTTGAGCTTTCATCTCTCTTCATATCTTGTCTAGTTTGAGCGCTGACTGAACTTGAAAAATTTCTTAAATTGGCTATTTTCCGTGGCTCAAATATTTGTAGAATTTGTAATGTTTTCAATGGAGATTTGAGATCTGATACTTTTGTTACAAGGCTTAGTATTTAGGAGTGTTGTAAAGGAATTGGTAATACATACTTTGCAATTGCAACAGATAGCATCAAACATGGCTGACTGTGTGTGAGGTGATGAATAATTACTTGCAGGAGTTTGGCAGCTCATGTAATTATACTATTATAGTAACTTAAATACATCCCACATGCGTTTTTATAGGCATAAATTTGTGCACAGGCCAGGTAACACATAGGGTTTAGCAAAAGCTTATTTAACTAATATACGAAAGTGCACAAATTCGTAGCAGACAGAGTGAATGTTTCAGAGGGTATGCATAAGGCCTTCTTACAACTATGACAAAATGCATGTGAAACATTAATGTCCAAAGCCAGACAAGTTAAAGAAAATTGGCACGCCTGCGTGGGAATAGGGCAGGCATTTCCTTTGGATAGGTTTTGGTCTGATATACATCCGAAACAATTTAGATCTGATTAAACCATATCTCTGGCCTATTTTCGGATCGGATATGGCCGTACCCGGATCCCATTCAGATTTGGCGGTGATTTTACAAAAACTGATGGATCTCATTAGTGGGTCGGATGGGAATTAAACGGATACTGTTCAACGCAGATATAACGATGAAGCCCTCAAACCCAAACCCTCCTCTTTTCAGCCTTATGAAGACAACGTCATGTGTGGTGTTTTCATGCACAGACACCTTCTCACCACTTGAATAGTTCCATTATTAATTTCCCTCAAAACCTGGTGTGACATTGGCAAACAGTCCCTTCTTCACCTCTCTCAGACCTTTCATGACCACACGGGGAGGGCAAATGTCAATCATACCAAGCCCAATTAAATTATCATGCCCAAGCTCTTCAGTTTGTTCTCATTTTAGTCATTTAGCAGACACTCTTATCCAGAGTGACTTACAATAAGTGCATTCCTCTTAAGGTGTCTTGGAAAACCAACATCTGACAATCATAAGCACACTTTCCTTCGCCCCCTTCATTGGCAATTTTACATTTATGTCCAAGATACCACAGTTGTGTGTTTGTGGCAAGTGCATAATATGATTTTATTTATAATTGTAAATGTTAGTTTTAGACTGGCAGAAGCGGCGGTCTCCACTGCATTTATGACAGGGCACTTTTTAGCACATTCTGTGTCTTTACCTTCCAGCTCAGAACATTTAATAAAAGTATGTGTGAGAGAACATATCTGATAACAAGCACCTCTCTGGAGAAGATACAGTAGGGCACATTGGCAAAAGCCATGTCCGTCCCTGGTTAATATTTCTGATGAAGATAACAGCACTCCGAACAACAATCAGCTGATTTAACAAGAATAACTTGAAGGAAGGAGCGTTTGTACACATAAGATAAAAAGTCCACTTAGAGATACAGTACGTCCTGTATCCGATAAAACATCCACACAATATTGACAGAACAAGCCAGAGCCTGGAATTGAACCCGACGGAACACCTCTGAAGAGTTCTGAAAAAGTCTGTGCAGTGACATTCCTTTTCCAACCTGACAGAACTTGAGAGGAAAACTGGGGAAAAGTCTCCAAATACAGGCATCATACCCAAGTAGTCTTGAGGCTATAATTGTTGTCAAAGAAGTTTCATTAAAGTAAAGGGGTCAGAATACTTATGTAAATGTGATATTTATGTTGTTGTTTATTTCATAAAGTTGAAAGACATTCTGAAATCCATATTTTTTATGAGGAAAAAATAAATTGTGTGTGAAAAAATAAATTATAAAAATAAACCTTCAGAATAAGGCTGTAAAGTAAAAAAAAATGTGGGAAAAGTAAAGGGGTCTGAATAGTTTCCGAACACCTATTTCTTCAGGTACACTGTTCATTACACTACATGACAAACTACCAATGTCACCTCAGAACTTCTACAGCACAGTGTAACATTTTTGTGTATTCATGCTAAAAGTAACATATTCCAGGGTTTAGGCAGAAAACATGCTCACTCCTGCCTGGTTTGGGAGAGAGAATTCCCCGCATCTACGAGCCATGGTAACACGCAGGCAAGCAGCAATCATATTTTAGTGTTTTCTTGCCCTTATTTGACCAGTTAAGTATGACTGACAAATATCTTCATTTACAGCAACGAGATGGAAGCAAAATGGGATTAACTGCCTTGATCAGGGACAGAACGAATCACCTTCAGTGATTTGATTTAATAAGCTTTGGTTTACTAGTCAGATGCTCCAACTCTTAGGCCATCTGCAACCCAACAGTTTATGTGACTAAAAAACCACAACACCCCAGTCCTACTGTACCCACATATCTTCAATACCCACCTGAGTGATGGAAGAGAACACCCCAGCCCTACTGTACCCACATATCTTTAATACCCACCTGAGTGATGGAAGAGAACACCCCAGCCCTACTGTACCCACATATCTTCAATACCCACCTGAGTGATGGAAGAGAACACCCCAGCCCTACTGTACCCACATATCTTCAATACCCACCTGAGTGATGGAAGAGAACACCCCAGCCCTACTGTACCCACATATCTTCAATACCTACCTGATTAATGGAAAAGTAGCCTCACGGCAAGATGCCATCACCCAGAGAATACCCCCCAAAAAACCATGTACCCGGTCATCCATCATGGAGAGGCATTTTTCTATCGCGCACACGCGCACACACCTGGGATGTCATGCCACACCAGAAATTGGAATAGGCGGCGCGGGACTCCAGCATGGGAGCTACGATGGTCTTGTCCTCCTTGATGAGCTTCCACAGCACATCTGGGTTGGTCAGAAGGTTGTCGCAGTCCACCACCTAGACACAGCAGAAGGGTGCCGGCATGAAGTGTGTGTGCAACGTTTATGTCTCAGCATGTAGTTTGATGGACATCGCTAGGAGGGATTGTACAATTGCTAAGTAGTTGTTGGCCAACGTTTGTACCTCCACAGGTTCTCCTGGACTTCCCGTCTTTGTCCTAGTCGGTTTAGATTAGCTAGAAAATGCTGTCTCAAACTTACTTTGTAACATGGTATGCAGAAACAACAACAAAACAACTTAATTCACTCAGTCTAAGCTGGCTCTAGGGAAATATGTAGAGCTTCATTGCCAAAATGCCAAAGTACCCCTTTTGAAAATGAAGCCCGCAACATTAGTCCTGCTAAGTTGCACTTCAAGACAACAGATGTCCTTGTTGCCTAAAAGACCAACCAACAGAGTCACTGTCAGAAGGGGGAAGAGACAGCCCTGGACCCAGATCTTGGCACAAAACATCTCATATTTCAGCTGTCCTGCTTGAAACCAGTTGGGTTTTTGTTGCAAAATAACAGAAGACAACAGGACCATTTCAATAACAAAACCACCTGATTCACACCGTCCCAGAATGTTACCCTGGACAATGTGTCCATGCTGAGGGGTGCCAGAACATATCTGTCAAAGCTTGCATATTTAGGGTTCTGCCAGGTTTCATAAAAACAGTACAACTGAGCCTAATTACATGGTTTAGTTAAACTGAAGTGTTATAGGAAAGCATGAGTTCTAATGTTTAGTAACTGCCTTTATCCTCATAAAAGAGAACTGTTTCTGGGGAAAAAAATGGCATGGGCGTGAAGGAGTGAGACTGTATCCTGAATGACTTTAAACCAGACATGGTACACTACTTTAGACCAGACATAGCGCACTACGATATCTTATATTACAGAGATATATATCTGTATCCCCAAATGGCACCTAGTCCACCATGTTCTATACATGGAATAGGGCACTATTTGGGACCCATTAGGTTTCGCTGTTGAGAAAGAGGGTCATTATGGAGACAGGAAGGAGCTGTACCATGAAGTAGTCTGCCCACATCTCCCTGGCAGACTCCAGCGCTGCCTGACGTAGCTTCATAACATGTGCGTAGCGATAGTTGCTCCATTGCTTTGGGCTGTCTGCATCCTCGTACTCTCTGGAAGACAAACATAAACAAACAGTATATTTTGTCTCTCTGCAACACTATAGTACATTAAGGCGCCTCTCTGTTAAACTTTACATTAAGACATTACATTAAAGTGTCTCACTGTAAAGCAGATTTACACTTTGCAGGCAGTTCATAATCATCTCGCTCTGTCGCGACAGATGTGGACAGGGGTAGAAACAGAGTTTCTGCTTGAAGATGAGGCAACTCACGTGGGTTCCTCCTGCGGCCTCCACTCCACATAGTGGTACAACTTCTGGACCTTGACGAGCCAGTCCCGCAGGAGGGCAGTGGTGTTGTCCACATTGTGGTCCGTCGCAACCCTGCAACGATGTGGACACGACATCACTCATCACGTCCCATTCTGCTCAACAACAGTGAATGGTAACGGGCTTGCGGGCGGTGCGCACGCCCGCGCACACGGCATTGAAGCAGACCTTAGTAAAGACATGACTGTGAAGGCTTATAACAGGACCCTGATGACAGTACTTCAGAGGGGCCCGTTATCAGGCGCTGTGCGGTCTGAATCCATCACTGAAAAACGTACAAGCCTTCTGAACATCAATACCACAGCACTGAATAACATACAAGCCTTCTGAACATCAATACCACAGCGACTCAAAGCTCCCAACAGGGTCACCAAAGGGCAGAAGTATACCAAATGAGCAGGAATGCAGGAGAAGTGAAACTGTGTGGTAAGAGAGAAAAAAAATGCCTGTGTGTGAGAGAGGGATACAGCTGTTGCCAGTCTGTATGATTCCATTCCGCCGGAGTAACAACTCAAACCACAGGTTGAGCTTTTCAATCTCTATGTGGTCCAGGGGATTCTGTGGCAACACAACACCTACCTTTCCCCCGGAGCCTGAGGAACCGTGAAGAAACATCCCAATGTCAGGAGTTCTCTACCCTTCCCCCAAAGCCCGAGGAACCTGAGTAAAAAGGGCTTTATAAAATAAATTTGATTGACTGATTGATTGAGTTCTCAACCCTTCCTCCTGAACCCATGAAGAAACATCCCAGTGTTTGGAGTCCTCTATCCTTCCTCCTGATTATGAAATCATACATTATACTTTCTATTTACAATATTATAGTGGGCTTTGTATCAGACAGTAGTACGGTTGTTAATTTCATTTTAAATATATTTAAATGATTTAGCCTTGTAGGTACAAGCATAAGACAAAGAAAATGTTTGTTTTTCTCAGCAGACCATATCATGTTATTTCAGATCAGTATCTACAGGTTTAGGTCTTAGGCTGTGTCTCTGCGTGGCGCCTCACAGAACCAAACTGGAAGAGACCTACGGGAACGCATCAACAAGGACAATTAACTAATGATTCCACCCCTGGACTGACCTCAACCTCCAGGCATAATATGGCCGCAGACAGTCGAACGTGTAACACGGCGGGCAGCCAGATCAGGCTGCATATTCCCTGTGCGGAGTGCCGCGTAGCTGATGTCACACTACCCTGTGAGAACACAGCGGCTCTTCGATAAACACGCTCTCATCCATCTACAGACTGCAAGGAGTCTCACTCCTATAGTCTCACCATGAAATAGGGTGCAGGTCAGGCCGCAGGCTGTTAGCCAGCCTGCTAGCATAGTGGAGTCTGTTGATAGCATAGCCAGAGTAGTCAGTACAGTTTTACCTATTGCCACTGTGACTCGTTCCAGGCTGAGAAAAGTTAAACAAGGTAGTGCTAATAATAGCAACCTTATTAAGATAAAGCCTTTCTCCACTTCGGTCACAAATAAAAATGACTGTATCACCTCGCATCTCAAAATGGGACTCCTTAATGTTAGATCCCTTGCTC